>JAHLJT010009419.1:143836502-143991502 GCA_031308135.1 Acheta domesticus | reverse complement strand
CATTTTGTAAACCGTATTATATTTGTGAGTGTAAGTGCTTCAAATAACTTCAAATAAAGTATTTTGAAAACTCAAACATTTTCTGTGAAAATGAGCTTCAAATTTCGCATTTTTAGTAACGATAAAACGCCATTTTCTCTTAAACGGCACCTAATTTTTAAAAGAAAATTGCTATTTATGACTTTGTTTTAATATTCTAAAATTAATGTTTCCGTTCTACCAATAGGAAACCGAAAAATTAAGAAAATGAGAAAAAAATGTACTTTTGGCGGTGATAGATGACAGCATCCAAGAAAGAGTTTGTGGCAATTCCGAATAGCTAGCGAAGACCCAAGGAAATATAAAACTAATACGGGAAAGTCTGTGCCATTCTCTAGCACCACTAGTTTAGATTGGAAAGCGGTTTTGACATATTGAAAGCTTAGTTCCATTTTACCATAGTGTGCTTTGTAACTAGATTAAAATAATAAAAATAATCTGTCAAAGTGGACAAATTAAAATATTGTCGATGTAAATCCAATTTTCAATAAACAAATTTTATTGATACCTTTTCACGATTTTATTGGTATTGTAGGAAAAATACTATTTATCCCAAATAGTTCAAACGATGCTTGTTTAAAGAACTTCTAACATTGTTAATAAAACTCGTTTTAATAATTCAGGGTAAATCTGCTAGTAATTGAATTTTGGTATTGACTTTGTACTGATGCATCGAATTGTGGTATTCTGCTGTTAAATTATAAATTCACGCTAACACAGTTGTATTTATAGCAATGCGTTTATAAAAGTAGGATAGTTAGTAGCGTATGGATTTTGAGTAAGAATTTTGGGTACGTTTGCAAATAGTGTGTTACAAAATTTGGAGCACATCATTGTAAGTCTGAAGAGTGTTCAAACTATCGGGAATGAATATCCCAAGGAGGTAGCGACTAGACGCTGTAAAAGTATGAAGCGCTGTGTGAGTTTGGAAGACTCCAACACCTTTGTAGGTGTATCCTTTGGACCACTCACGTAAACCATCAATACCCTCACCGCCAAACCAGAGTCAGCGTCAATGCCCTCGCGGCCTCCACTGCCATCACCGCCTATGCCGCCGTCGTCTACACCGCTACCTCCACTTTCGCCGCATCCACCACCTCCACCTTCGCCTTCACCATTACCGTCACCGCCTTGTCGCCACCATCACCTTCTTCGCCACCGTAGCTTTCATCTCTGTAGCCACCACAACTACTAACATCGCCTGCTACGCCGCCACGGCCTCGCCGCTACGCTATCACCACCGCATACGACCTCGTTCAAAGTCACCGCTACCACCTCAACTAGTGACATCGCCTCTACCGCTGACTAGTCTGTATCACTGTCTGTATGCTCTGTTCCTCTCCCGCCGTGTATTCGCCCTCTCTCCCTCTCTCTCTCTCCCTCTCTCTTCTTGCTAGACTGTGTCTGTATCTCCCGCTTGCTCTCCAGCGGCTGTCCCCGCCCCTTGCTGCCCTCACGCTCGCCCTCGGGCTCCGCCGGCGGTCGCTCTCCGCCGGCGGCCCCGCGGCGGTCGCTCTGCCGGCGTTCGCTCTCTGCCGCCGGTCGCTCTCCGCCGCCGGACGCTCTCCACCGCCGGTCGCTCTCGGTCGCCGGTGGCTCTCGGCCGTCGGTCGCTCTCCGCCGCCGGTCGCTCTCTGCCGCCGGTCGCTCTCGGCCACCGGTCGCTCTCGGCCGCCGGTCGCTCTCGGCCGCCGGTCGCTCTCGGCCGCCGGTCGCTCTCGGCCACCGGTCGCTCTCGGCCGCCGGTCGCTCTCGGCCGCCGGTCGCTCTCGGCCGCCGGTAGCTCTCGGCCGCCGGTCGCTCTCGGCCGCCGGTCGCTCTCGGCCGCCGGTCGCTCTCGGCCGCCGGTCGCTCTCGGCCGCCGGTCGCTCTCGGCCGCCGGTCGCTCTCGGCCGCCGGTCGCTCTCGGCCGCCGGTCGCTCTCGGCCGCCGGTCGCTCTCGGCCGGCCGGTCGCTCTCGGCCGCCGGTCGCTCTCGGCCGCCGGTCGCTCTCCGCCAGCCTGCGCTGTGTCCGCTCCCGGCGGCGACCGCGTCTATCGATCGCGGCGGTGCGTGGCGCGTCGTGCCCCTTGCCCGCCCCCTTCCTGCAGGGCACCCCCTCACGACCCCCTGCTCTCCCTTTCTGTCGCTGTCCCGCCTTCGAGTTCTGTCCGTCTTCCACCGCCCTCGCCCCTGTCCGCCGGCCGCCGCGTCGTTCGACCTCGCACCTCCGTCGCCGTCACTTGACCTAACAAGTAGGGAAAGTGTTCTCCCGCAGACACCATTGGGGCTGCTTTTCATTCTTTGCGAGTTGTCCTCGGACATTTACCTCGTTATTCTGATACAAGAGGTGAATCGAATGTAGTACCTTCTATTTCATAAAGTATGTCAGTGTTTCCTTTTTCATAACTGTCATCACTTTTACTATAGTAATTTCACCACTATTGAAACATTTGTATTATTTTACTATTTTGTATTATTTTACTAAAATACGTATTGTATTATTTATTTGTATTAGTCTTTTTTCACGTGTTGTTTGTCCTCTTCTTTTTCTTCGTCTTCATCCTGCTCCTCCTTCTATTCATCCTCCTCTTCCTCCTCCTCCGTCTTCTTTTGTTAATTAATTATTGCTTTCATATTATTACTAGTGTTATCGAACGGCACACACCTATAAACATACACAAATACACCCAAGTCCGAGGTGGGACTCAAACCCGCGACCCTGTGGTCCGAAATCGCCAAGACACTACTGTCTTACCAATCTCGGCCACGGGGCCAACTAGTATTATTACTATTATTACTATTTTATTATTTTATTGATATTTTAGAATATGATATCTACAACATTATTTGCACCGTAAATTAAGATGCTTCGACAAGGAACTAAGGAAGTCCGTCGTGGCTAACAGGCGTTCCAGAGCGCAACGGGTAGAATCGCTGCCAATGGTTTATGCAGGAGTTGCAGCGCTATCGACTTCACGCACATGCAACATGTAGCCGCTGCGCCATTGTCGCGCGCCGCGCGGGCAAGAGGAGGGCGGGAATCCCTCCACTGAGTCAGGGGAATACCCGCGTGCACAGGCCCCCATCCCCTCCCTTACCTCAACACGCACCGTTGCACCCGTGGAGCCAGTATGGATGGCAAAAAAACAGCGATATTATAACATTGATGTTTTGCTTTCGATGTTTCTTCAGATCTATACATTTGTTTAGGAATAGCTTATGTTTTCAAAGAAAATATTTTTGGCGATGTAAATAAAATTTCCAGTATTTCTTTTTGCGGATTGCTCACAATTAACAACTATTTACTACTGTCCCCTGTGGTCGATCCCCAGACGGCACAAAACCGTTTGCTATTCGCAACCTTTCTCCTTTTACCTTTTTGTTTACTTTTACGTGGTAGCCTGCTTTTTGTCTGCATTTTGGACCTTGTCTATGTAGAACATTGATTAGAAAATTAAGATGACAGCCAAATTTAAGGCAGAATATACATTAAACAAATATTGACGTGTTATGGACCACATTAGAACCAGGATATTTTACTTTGATATGCTTCATAGTTTTAAACATCAATGTTTTAAGCATCAATGTTTTTTGTCGATGTTTTCATCGGCATCGAAAACCTTTTCTTGATGTATTGAACTATTGATCTTTTGATTAATTTTTGCCATCACTATGTTGCCAGGGCTTCGATAGTTGCATTGAACGTGCTCATTCGGTTTCTTTCATTTTAGCTAATTTTGTTCCAGAATTGTGCATCTGGAAATATTTTGTGTTCTTGTTTCATAAATGGTGGATAGAAAGATATAATCTATTCCGATAATGTGGTAGCACAGTAAATTGCAGTATATTGGTAAACCTGTGTCACAATACCAACGATAATAGCATAAGAGTGCTTTAGAGGCATGTTGCGTGGTGACCCACAGAAAAAGACGGTGCTCTCTTGTCTGTGTTTGACTAGCGTGTAAATAAATCTATAAGTCCATCCCAGTCCGATAATTTTAGTGTAAATCTGACACATCGTATACTTTTCTAACTTAAAAATTGCTTAAGACCCTTGCACGGAAACCTCTTTGCAACTTGCAGATCTTTCAAATTTCTGCTGTTGACATTCTTTCACAAAACAATACTTATCCTAAACGATTTGTAGTATTTTAAGGACAATTCTAGCGTCTGGTGGCACTGATTGGTTGCAGGCGACTGCCGGAGCAGTACTATAAAAATAGGTCACGTATTGCGCGCGATGTTTCCTTCCTTGTTTCTATTCTCTCCCCGTAACAATATACACTTCTGCATATGCTAACTACCATAAGCGGAAGTCTGCGTCGGATCTAACGTTTTAGCAGGCGAGGGACAGCTTCATCATGGCTGGAATCACAAAATAACCAATAATAATCAAAGATTAGCTTGAGAAAAAGCTGACGCCGATACGTTATTAGCTCATACCCAGTAGACCAGGGATGTCCAACTTGCAAGGCCCCAAGGGCCACAACTAAACCCTTTAATATGGTTGTGGGGCAAATTGAAATTACTCGGGTGAGCCACACCTTACTTTCCCGTATTGTTGAGCTCACTTAGCACGGCTGCTCTGAAACGGGTGGGGGATGGAACACTGCGTGATACCAGGCCGCATCATGCACAACGCAGTGAAACACATTGGAATGATTTCTGAACTTACTGGAAAATATCCTTAAATTTAAATTTTATTTTCACATGAACGGGGTGTTGGCCCTGATAAGACGCGGGAGCTAGGCGCACAATGTTCTCACCGGACATGTATGCAAGGAACTTTTACTTCTGAATAATAACCTTGATGAATAATAACCACAATGAATGGCATCTCAGGCCGCCAGTCTACCTGAAGTAGACGCTTGGACATTGGTCGCTTCGTCCTCTCCCACCCCGAAATTGTGAACGTCGCACAGGAGAAAAATGCCGATGCACATCCTGTCCGCCGTTGTATAGTGTTGGTAATAGCAGGGTTAACTTCAATGAATCTTGATGAGTAGGGAGATGATTTCTATGATTATGCATATTTTTGTCCGTTGCTTCACTACATAGCTATATGAATATTCTTGACAATTGGTTAAAATATGATGCAACATAGATTGTTATATATAGAATATATTAGTGCATATTTGTCCATATTTCGCCGATTTTTCTGTTGGTCATATTCGTGTAATTATAGACACATATTTTTCATATTTTGTTAAAATAGAAACTTATCAATAAAACGTTTCACCTTTTCAAAGAATCATATATATTTGTGAGAGTTCATTGATTCGAAAAAGCCAGTCACAGTTTTGCGTATTTGTATTTTCTGTAGATAAAATAATTGTGCAAATTCAACAAGACATACAATGTACGTCGCTAAGGTGAATAGTTTTTTCAAATGTTTCTCTCGCGCGAAGTAGAGTGGATGATTTTGCCCAAAAGTATATCTTTTCATTGCAAGCAAATTTTCATTTCATTGCTAGAATTTTATCAAGAAACGTTTGTAGACGAAATTAAATATTGTTAATTTTATGTGCATATTAAAGGTCTTATTTAAGAATATTTAGATCGTAAATACATATTTTTAAAAAGCATATTTCAAGATTTTTAGAACATAAAAACCCTCTCTCTCTTGATGAGAGATGAATGATTGTGGTTGGGACAATTGAGATGACACCTAGTGATAAGAGAAGCTATGTAAGTCACAATAAACGTAGTTCCAAAAACATACTTTTCGCGGGACCCGCATCCTTGCCCTTCGCCATCTCAGACTTTGACACTGTTTAAGCTTTGCGTTCTTTTGAAAGCAGCACGAGAAAGTGAAGAGAAGTGAAAATAAGTATGAATTGAAGTTTAATAAAAATATTATGTGCGATAAACAAATTTGAAGAGTTGGAAGCGTAATAGATCCCAATTCCATATTTTCGTTAAAATTGAGACGTAACTAAAGTAGAAGTAGTATTGTGAAATATAATTGTAACTATATTTCAATTCATAGCAAACCTTTTCATCATAAAACATACTTCTAAAGAAAACAAGAGAAAATGACGGAGAAAATTCCATTGCGATTCTAGATGCGCTCCACATGCAACCAACCCTTGTTACTAGATTTGATGTGTGACAAACGTGACATATTCCTCAGTTCAATGGCCTGTGTGCAAATAGTGGTTGAGTGGGGGGGTGGGGGTGGAAGAGAGGGTGAGGGTGGAATAGGTGAGCGGCGTAGTGGAGCAGCGTGAGATTAAGGCGCGGCAGTGCCAACACGCGGGCGCACGCGCTGCCAGCACTCTCCCACTCGCGGCGGGTCGATGGCGACCGCGCGCTGCCCGGGCATCGATCCTGGGCCTCCAGCGCCGCGCCGCCATCAGCCTCCATCCTCACCCACCCCCTTGCTCCACCCGCCCTCGTGCCACAGTCCTCGCCCCGCCGCCCTCTCACCCCACTGCCACAGTCCTCGGCCCGTCGCCCTCTCTCCCCCTGCCCCGCCGCCCTCTCTCCCCACTGCCCCGCCGCCCTCTCTCCCCACTGCCCCGCCGCCCTCTCTCCCCACTGCCCCGCAGCCCTCTCGCCCCACTGCCCCGCCACCTTTTCGCCCAATTGCCCCGCTGCCCACGCCCCGCCGCCTTCTCCCCCCACCGCCCCCCGCCCACTCGCCCCACCGCCCTCTCGCCCCGCCGCCCTCTCGCCCCGCCGCCCTCTCGCCCCGCCGCCCTCTCGCCCCGCCGCCCTCTCGCCCCGCCGCCCTCTCGCCCCGCCGCCCTCTCGCCCCCGCCGCCCTCTCGCCCCGCCGCCCTCTTCGCCCCGCCGCCCTCTCGCCCCGCCGCCCTCTCGCACCCGCCGCCCTCTCGCCCCGCCGCCCTCTCGCCCCGCCGCCCTCTCGCCCCGCCGCCCTCTCGCCCCAACGCCCTCTCGCCCCAACGCCCTCTCGCCCCAACGCCCTCTCGCCCCAACGCCCTCTTACCCCCAACCGAATTTTCCGTCTCCATCGACAATGCCAATGGCATTGCAATGTTCGTGTACATCTCGCTCGCCGCCTCTTTCTCTTTGATGCCTTTTTACCTTTGTTGCCAATTTTCTGCTAGCCTTTCACACCACCTTGTGGATTATATATACATTTTAACCAATAAAAGACTTGAATATTCATAATAAATGATAAATTCTTTATAAGACAACTTCCCAGTCGGCTGAACATACCTGTGGCTTACCATACCTGTAGCATTCCGAAGAGAAATTCTAAGTGCACATCTTGATCCTCTCAAAAATTGCATTTTCCCCTCCGTGGCTAAAATAATTGAAATTACTCGTTGAACACTCTTATTTCAAAATCATAATATTTAGAAAATTAAAATCTTTGAAAATTGAATATTTTAAAAGGAGGGCTTGTGGACTGTACGACGAGTCGTAGATATGAGATTGTTTATATGCAGGGACAGTGATAGTGTTTTAGCGTGATACGAGAAATGATGGGGCTTCTTACGACTCAATTTATTACTTCACTTTTATTGTTTGTGATTATAAAAAATCTATGAACATGCCGCCTAAACCCGTTGAGCAGCAAACTAGAGGTCTACAAAAGCACATGCTTTCTCGCATTATTGAAAATAGTTAGGTAGTGTTGAATACTGTGATTTCTGCCGCATGAAAACTTATTTATAACTTTAAAAAGTATAATTCAACCAATTAGAACGAAGCGCCTGTGGTGCGTAGCCGCATTTATTTTGATAGCCAGGAACAGTAGTCCGTTAAAGTTTTATAAATGAAACAAACGTGAATGAATTTAACGGTTACAGTATTTGCGGCTTTACACACAGAAAAGAAATAATGTGAAGAAATATACAGAAAAGAAAAACGTGAAATGTGACACAAGCTTGTCTTCATAGCATCGAAATGAGCGAAACAAATTCTGAATACCATAATAAGCGATCAAAAAATTCTTAAATAAAAGAAACATATTTGATTGCTCCTCGTTAAATATTGTAATATACAAAATATTACAAGAAAACAAATTGTACAGAAAGTAAATTAAAACATGAAGAGAGAAGCAGATGACTTCGGCGACGAACGGCGCGAAGAGGGATTTTCGGCGCGGAAGCCAAGGGTGATATGAACTGCGGGGCCTCATTTCACAACGCCTTGACAATTCGCTACCGTATTAACTAGATACATGCAATCAATAGAATTTTATTGTTTAAAACTAAATTGAAACCAATTTCAATAAATGATATTATTGTTGTGCCAAATTATACGCAATTCTTTGTTATAGAAATAATTTCAGACTTCAGGCTTCTCTGTATAGAGGGTAACCCGGTGACAACCAGCCTGCAGGTAAGCGTGGTGTCATCGTATAGAACCCAAAAACTGAGCTAGCGAATTAAAGTAGAATAATTCATTTATCACAATATAGTATCTTCCTTAAATCTATTTCCTTTCGTAAGATTTTTATCTATTCCTTACAATGATCACTTCTGGCAACATCGAGAAGTATTCGAATGTAATTTGAAGCAGCCATGTTGCCATTTTGCCACCATGTAACCATAGATCAGTAAAAGGGTATTTACATTGTGATATCACGACTGAAGAAAAAGATAGTGAAATATCAATAGAGGTCCAATTGTAATACTTTCCATTGACAAGGTAATTTTTCCTACCAAAATATACATTGGAATAAAATAGCAATTTTCATTTTATCATAAATTTTCTGTTCCACAGCCCTAACAGTTGAATAAAATACTGAGAACTAAGCCTCTTTGCCTCATCTTTTATTCTTTAGGTTAGGGCGTAATAGATTTCCGGACGTAAAACAACGGTAAAATAAAAGATGCCGGCGAATCGTCTAACATGTACGCACCGACTGAATGGTGGTTTGTAGCCCTCGCCGTAAAGAATCAATTGCAGCTTTCCGTCTCGCCATTTGCATCGCGTCTATCGATCCTGGCCGTTAGCCCGCGAAGGCGCAGCAGTGCCGGAGCCCCGGAGGCAGAGCGCGGAGGCGGGGATGGAGACGAAACACTTTGCTGCTCTCGCAACGCCCCACTCCGTCCCTCCCTCTTCTCTCTCTCTCTCTCTCTCTCTCTCTCTGCGCCTCTATATCTCTCCCTTTCTCTTTCTCTCCCTATTTCTCCCTCCCTCTCTCTCTCTTTCTCCCTCCCTCTCTCTCTGTGGCAAAAGTGACTCGTATCAACTGATGCCACTGCAGTGCCTCTAACCGGGAGGTTCTATAGTTCAAGACTCGATGATGGCAGAGTGTTTCGATACTAGCTTGTTTACTAGGTCGAATTCAATCGCTGTCTGGAGGGGAGTTCTGATCGGGAGTTTTCCGTGGTTTCTCCGATCAACAAAAAGCGAATGCCGGAGCAGTACCCTAACAAACGGGACATGGAAAGCGGCCTATCTTTCCTTCCTCTTTCGTTTTCTTTCCTCTTCCTTACAGACACTTTCACTCATATACACTACACTACCACACATTTCCGGAGCTTAGAGCTTGTCCCGACTGGGGCGACGCCCCGCTGGTGTGTTTCCCCTGCTTGGGGAAAATACCCGCAGTAGGTCTATGCAGGATCTCACCTGCCAGTTGGGGAAGGTCACCGCCATCTCCCGCGATAAAAACCTGCACTACACATTCGGGGCTAAAGACGTTAGCACTTGATGTGCCCTCTCTCTCTCTCGCTCTCTCTCTCTGTGCCGCACCTGGGCGTGCGTCCAGGCAGTAGCCATTTCACCTGCCTTCTCTTCACGTAGTGATCTCGCAACGTGCTTTCAGCTATCTTTAACTTTGCACTCACAGATGCGTTTTTTTGGAGTGACCACCTACCTATGGCACTGTTCGATGATTCGCGTTGGGGCCTAATCTACTTGTTTTGTTCCGACTCTTAGCCTCCTCCCTCTCGTTGCTCTCTGTATCAGTTTGCATGTGTGTCTCCCTCCCCCCCCACCTCACGTCCAATAGACATCTTTGGGGATTCTAATTCTTTTGCATATCCACTCCTTCCCAAATCTCATTTCATCCATCTCACTTTTACTCTACCTCACCCGGTCCTTCGTCTTCTGCTCACCACCCATTGCCCCCCGCCCAATATCATCTACCCTCTCTTTTCACTTCCACTTCAGCCTCTTTCGCGACCCATCGCTTTCCAATCCCAGCTCGTCGTCTTCCCCGCTCTCGGTTCCTGCCGTTGCCGATTTACGAAGTTCGCTCGAGCTCTCGGAATCCCGCGCCGCCTTACTTTCCGTGTACTTGTCTGCGCCTTTATTGAGAAGCCCCCGAATCCGCCAATATGCACAGTGAAGAGAAGTTCTTTTTTATTCTCCTCCGCCTTAAGGCGCTGTATAAAGAAGGTAATTTAATTTGGAGATACGACAGGTAAAATGGCGCGGAAGATTGCTGATGAATGGATCGCAATCGTCCGCAATTGAAGTTGGCGATGAGCGGCCGCAACTTGCATCTAGACGTCTACGATGGTATCAGATTAGATACCTTTTCATTTTCTCAAAAGTCAATTGTTCTAGGTGATGCCTACAAGTAAAACTAAGAAAAGAATTGTGCTGGAGGTTTTCTTGGTCTTTTTATAAAACGACTTTTAAATTACTTCAAGATAAAGGGTGAAAGTTTAGTGGCATTTGTATCAAGATAAATTTTACTCACTTTTAAAAACTAACATTATGATTTTTACCTTCTCGCCCTTACGAACATAAGAAGAGCAAATATTGTAATTGTGCGCTCGGAAACAGCGAATTATCAGCAGGAAAACTCTTAATGCCGGGCCCTAGTAACGAAAAAATGGATAAATCCAGTTGTTATATGTACTAAATGATTTCTTCTAATGCATGGTATAGTACGAATACATGTTTTTGGGTTTTGGTACCGAAAAAATTAACGGAAAAACGTCTGTCCGTCTGCGATCAAAGCTAGCGCCTAAACCGTTCAGCCGATTTTCTCCAAAATAGATATTATGTGATCGATCTAAACGAACTCAAGGTTTTGGAAGTTTTAAACGGATATTTTGATTTTTAGTTTTACATGAAGTTCCAAACACATTTTCAAAATTTTCTCAAACAGGGCTCCAATGTTGTCCAAACTTTGTCCTCGAATGGCGTAAAGGAGACACAAGGGAATGGTGCATGTCTCATTTTCGTTGAACCGCCTGAATTTTCGAAAATAGCAAAAGTGCAATTTTTTGTTCTACAACTACAATATTGAAGATATATTTTTTCCTTAATAAAATATGTTCCTTAAATACATCGCGAAATAAGGTCATGGTCACTTTTTAAAAAATATGAGTAGTTATCGTGTAATTTTAGCACAAAATATAGACATTTTTTAATTATTAAATAAAAAAGTTCTCCGAATGTTTTCTTCAAATTTTCTTCTCGTATGCATTAGGGGACGGTGATAAGTCTCATTCTCTCCATATTTTCGAAAATTGCAAAAAGAAGAATATTTTATATCTACAAATTTGAAGATAGAGATTTTTGCCTTTTGTGAAAAATCAGCTCTTGATTTCTTGGATCAACACCAGGCAAATGCCGGAGTGTATCCTAACAAAAGGACCATGGTCCGCGCGCGATCATTCCTTTCTATTCCTTGTCCTATCCTCAACTTTACTTACATACAGTTACATTTGCATGCTTTGCACTACCTCACATGCCAGGAGATCGCGCGGGGGCGTAGGGCTTGACCCGACTGGGGTGGTTCCCTGATGGTGAGAGATATCTGATTGGAGAAAACCCTGCAAGCCGACGAATAGGTCGACCCCGGATCTCGCCATCCCGCGCAGGAAGATCGCCGCCAACTCCCGCGATAAAATAAGCGCAACACGTACGGGACTAATGCCCTCAGCAGTTGACGCCCTCGGACTCATTAATCAATCAATTGAGGGAACCTTCAGAAACAAACGCAAGAACTACCATTGAAATATGATTCCTAAATATCCGTTTGTTCTTGATTCCAAGTACTCAATTTCCGAGAAGGTTAACACACATTTGGAGAAAAAATAAGGGTTTATATGAACTATTTGTACTTGAAGAAAAAAATTGTTTTGAAAATGAACAATTAATTATCTTCGAGCATTTAGTAAAGTCCTCCTTTTGAGGTGAGGCGCTAGTCTGCGACACGCTCTGACTCCCCTTTTCCTACACCATACTGCTGAGGCTACAGTAGAAATTTAATAGATTAGACTAAACGTTTTTACTCGGTTCTCAATCTTGTTTCGTACGTTTTTGTATAATGATATGTCCATCACATAACGTCCCGAAAGAAATTAAAATCCATTTTCTACATTAAGCGCTCAAAGTTGTAAACTGATCTCTCGCTGGTCTGCGTTCCTCCTGTATCCTTCGGACTAATAACACGCGAATGAAGTTGCCTGGCGTGCATCGCCCGCGGAGACATTACGGTGCAAGTGGAGCGGAAAAGACGGCCAGCCACACCGCTCAGCACTTTGCTGCACCGCGCTGCTTCCATCGCTCAACGCCCCCTCAGCCCCTTCCCTCCCCTCCTCACCACGTCCCTCACCCCCACGCCCCACACCCCACACCCTCATGTCCCTCCCCTCCCCATCACGATCCTCGCCCCCACACCCCGCCAAGCCACACGACTCTACGCCCTGCCCCTCCACACTACTCCACGTCCCGCCTCTCCACGCCATGCCATGCCACTCCACGCCGTGCTGCGCCGCGCCGCACCAGTCTCGCCCAAGAATAGCGCCACGGGCGAAGGTCTGACGTCACGGGAGGCTGGCGGCGGGGGTTGCGGGGGCGGCGGTGGCATCTGCCGCGTCGGAATGTAAATACCCGGCGGGTGCGAGGAGGAGGGTGGGGGCTGGTAGGCGCCGCGCGTCTCGTCGCTGCCAGTGCAGGCCGCGCCCTGCAGCCGTCCTCCTCCCCGCTCCCCTCGCCCAACGCCTGCTCCCTGCACTTGGCTCCACCGCCTCCGCGCTGTTGCAACGCGCCGGCCCCTCCCTCTGGCGTGCCTCCTGCTCGCCCACCTTGCTCCTGCAGCTCCTCTTTGCAACCCTGCCTTCCCTTTGACGAATGCCATCTAGCTCACCGTCCTCTGAGCCTGTCGCCTCCTTCTGTAACTGCCTTAGCCAACGTCTCATCTCAATTTTCCCTTCCTCTATTTTTCGCCTTCCGCGTTTTGGTAAGTTCTTTTGCCCATTTACTACTTCAGTATCATAAGTCTCCTTCCTCCCTTCGCTTTGGCGTCACGAGCACAGTCTGTTCAGCTGTATGCTGAAATGTTGGGACCATATCTACACTGAAGTTCTTTGTCCAATACAGATGGGCACTGTCTATGCATCGAAGGAAGACTCGTCTATTTGAGATACGACGTTGAGAAGGTCGGGCTTCTTGATATAGTGGGCAGTAGTCCTTTCGGTATTGGCTGTGCTTTGCAATATTATACTAAAAAAATGAGTACCTGTAAGATGTGTTTGTTGAAGGAACTATCTGTACCCTGTTGGGCACTAATCGCAATAACTTATATCAATCGAGTATAAACAGTACAAAAAAGGATTTTTTCCCCAAATCATCCTTAACGACATTTTATCAGAAACATCTTATCGAAATATTCTTGAAAAATGTTGCTGATAACAGTTCACTCTTGGATATTTTTGTTAACAGAAATACAATCAGGTAAAAAATTTTAAATGCCATCAGCATACAACGTAATTCGAGCAAAACCTCAGAGCAGCGATCGTTGCACTGCGCAGCGAGTGTGACGAGGTCCAGGGCCTCCGAGACCCGCGCCGCCGCCGCCTCGGCCGCTGCCGACAGCTAACACATGGGGAGCAGCCGCTTCCGGGTGGGAGTGGTATCTTGCAGATGGTTCTGCCTCGAAGGCAGGCACCGTGAAGGGTGGGAACGTGTCTGTGGCCAAGGATTATCCGACGCCGCCTTCGTCGCCTCTTTCGTCAACTTCATCGCCTGATTCGCCTCAGTTTCAACTTCCGCCTCTGGATGGGCCACGGCCCGTCCGCGCCTCCTCTCACACGCCACGACGCCTCTTCGCCTGAGCGAGCTATTCGAAACATTCACATACATAACGCCACGAAACGTCATGCTACTAAACATTTACATACGTTGCACGTGCCCTATTTTGCAACAAATCGCCAGATGACATTAAACGATGAAATTCGATTTTAGGGCATTTTTTCTGGCGACAGTCGGTTACCCTTTACGTCCCGATGCGACGCATATTCGACCATATATTTCCAGGATTCTCTGATCTGGGGTCAGGAGATGCGAGGCTGTCCACTACAACACATTGTAATCTACCCCCCTTTTTAAACTGCTGCTTTTCGGTGGTAGGACTGGTGATGGGTTCTTAAAAACACACACAACACAACATTTAGATTTAACAATAATCATTTAATCTAAAATGTGAGACGAGGGATGCAATTTTTACAATGATTTTACATTATGTGATACTGGCGGCTTAATTTCTACTATCTGACAATTGTTGGTTGCCATACCCAAGCAAAATTAATTACAAAACAATTATGAGTTTATGCCGCTGGATTTTTCTTTCACACTTTTACGCTGAAGGCGTAATGAACCCCTTTTCTCCTGGAGTCTCAGTCCTTCCGCATTATTGCGGTCACAACAACATTACCATTCTTGGTGTTTGAAGGCGTCGGCTCCAGGCAGGTAAAGTGGAGAGGGCGCTCCCTCGCCTTTGTCCTGAAGTCGGCCGTCCCCTCAGCTGCTCCGTGGCCACCGCCAGCAGGTCAAAGCACCCAGTAATGACCGCGTCCAGGCACCCGGGATGCGGTCATTGACTGACAGCCGCGGCGCGTGCCCCTCTTCCTCGAAACTTTCGCCTCGCAATCAACTTAGGCGAATAATGCAGACGCGTAGGGCGTGCAACTCCGATTATTACCGGTCATTGCGTCGGTAACAATCGCGTTCGACAAGTCGCGGATAACTGCCCGCTAACTATGGCGAGTACAAGCCCTTTATGTGAACTGGTTAGCGAATACGTCTCGCGAAGCTCGACGAGCAGTGTCGGCTCGCAGAGTTCACGCAGAAACGAACTCTCGTGAATTTAGAACTGAGTGTTCTCTCGTGGCGTTACTTTCGAAGTCTCGCTCATCGAAGTGTTACGTTCAGTGCCTACCTCAGAAGTTTTTTTCGCCGTAGCTTTCCCGTCGTGACGAGAGCTCTCATGCCCCCCCATTTACATCTCCAAGTCGCCCCGATTGCCTGAAATTGAAATTTTGGCGGAGTGGCGGGGCGAACCTCCGACCAATGTCCGCACGCGTCGCGTACAAAAAATATCCGTTGGCTTTGGAAAAATTCGTTGGCCTACTTTCTCCGCGGCCCGTGTGAAAAAAAATACGTTTGGCCATAAACGTGGAGTGGGTGGTCATTCGCTTTGACGCTCGCGCCGCCAAATGGACAAAGCGACCCTTCTTACTTCCCCGCTGCCCCTCGTCGGCTCCGCGCCCCTCGCCGCCGCGACCGGATGAGCGTCGTAAAAAAAAACAAAAAGAGACCCTAGCCCCTCTCTCTCGCCCGTGGCCCCGATGCAGGTATGCGCTCACATCCGTCGTCGATTCTGCCTTGACTGACAATAAATTAGTAAAATTAATATTAATTTCATTGTCTCCCGTTCGCGTCGGGTCGTACCGTTACAACATACATGAGAGACAAGGGACAAACAGCCATGCCCAAGGCGGGACACGAACCCGCGACCTTTCGGACCGAAGCGCTGAATCGGTACACGCTCTTAGCCACCTCCGCTATCCAGATTGAGCGATTAAAATCGATACACAAATTTAAGTGCTAAATAAAATATTTTCTGACACATTACTGCTTCTATTCAAATAGACTACAGAGCATTAAAAAGGTTAATGTTTATTTTAACAATTATATGTAATTTATTAGTTAATATTTGTTCTGTATAATTTCAAAAAGACTGAAGATGCTTGTAATAATAAACTTCAGCTTCTAGGTCAGTGATCCCCATACCGAATATGCTTTTCTATTGGTTTCCCTGATCCTTTGAGCAACTGCTGAGACTGTCCTTTGTTTGGCTTCTGGACATAAATGTAACTTCATTATCTCTGCACGATTTCTAGAGTTATATAGTTAGTTAAGTAATCAGTTAATACAGCGAATATAGTTAATAAAGTAATCGTTCTTCGTGTTCTCGCGGCAGTAAGTCGATTGTTTTACGAACGTCACGACCAAGGGCAATCGCAAAAATCTGTATCTGATTTGCCTTTGCAAATAGTTTTTAATACACGGGAGCGAATATCTTTTCAATTCTTGGCAAAAACGCTCGTTGTGACCATAATTTTGAGAATGATAATGATGAGTTAGGGAAGGGATCACAGAGCTCAAGAAACCATGTTCAGGTTGCACTTCTCCCCGTAGTATGTCACACAAAGTTTTAAATTTTTTCTTGACATTAAATAAAGACTTCGCATCTCGCACGACTGTGTCGCCCGTAGCATCTTCAGAGAACCGTCCTCAATTTCTTGCTTACATCGGTTTGGTTATTCAAACATTTCTAATTCTTAAAAAATGTTTTGGAATTAATGTTTTTCCATTTAAAATTCTGGTTAATAATTTCTGTTTCTGTAAAGAAATGAACATACTCAGCTTCAAAGCAAATGAATGTATGAGGGGCCTATTACATTGATTTTTACTTTCGTTTTCCATGCATATAAAATTAGGTTCACCCGTAATTAGGTTCACTTTCTCCACATAATCTCTTTATGTTCTATACGTTTTCTACATAGGTTTGGTCGTCTTGCTAGTTCTTCCTGGAACAACTTCTTGGGATGCAGTGCACCCAAGCTGAACTGATGTTTGTACTTCCTTGAAGTTCGTGAAATGCAAACCATTCAGGGGTTTCTTCTTGTCTCTGAAGAGGATCATCTTTGGATAATCAACGCCGGGTGACGCAGCACTTCAATGCCCATCTGCCTGTCTCCCTCCATAGAAAAAAAATCCGGACAGCGCTGGCGACGGGCAAGTGTGGAACGAGGCATTATTCTCATGGAATGGATAGATGCAGCTCCTACCGTAAACAACGTCGAGTATCTGGATACTAAGTAAATTGCGCCGCACCATTTAAAAGCAGTGACAAGGGAAGTTGGCGAAAGGTGTGTTCCAGCACAATAGCTTCCATACCCTTACAAGTCGCCAACATTGAATGCAATCTCATATGAGGGGGATGCGAGTGTGGGTGAGGGCGCGGCTGTGCTATGGGGAAGTGACAATTGTCAGAGATCCAATGTAAGCGTCTAGTACGCCCTGACCCGAGAACTACTGCATAGTGGCGTCCGGTCCATAATGCCATGAATTCTTCTCCTGTGCAGCACGGCATTCACCAAGAGGCGTCATCACTCCAGGGCGCTACGTCCGACTCTGTCGGAGATATATCGAACGGGATTGATAGAAAATTTAAAGCAGTTGGTAACTTAATCAACGATGTTTGGATGATTGTATGAGATTTATTTCAATAAAGCGTTGTAATGTTAAAGATACTTCCCAAAAATTATTTCTGATGAAAATCATTTTAACACAACTGGTCTTGTAAACCACATATAATCACAAGTAATAGATAGGGGGTGATGAATTCTCTGTGCGAGATTTTAAATATGCAAAATTGTCGTAGACAATTCCAAACGTTTTGCTACGAGTAAAATATTTTTTTAAATTAAACCATGAATTACTTACAGAATTGTTGTCAGTGAGTGGGACATGCCGTGTCATTATTCGAAAGGAAAAAAGGAAGTGTGTTTGTTCAATTGACTCACAAACTTGGGCGTTTAAGTCATTTCCACTTGCTACACCGGCCATATCGCCTCCACCTTCATCACCTCCACCTTCTCCGTTCCTTCCTTTTTATCCTCCTCCTCCTCCAACTTACTTCTGTTTTCTGCTACGGTAGTTTCTCCTCCTTCAGCACCTTCCTCCCACTCCACTACCCTCTTCTCTTCCTCCTACTGTGTCTTCTTCTTCTCTTCTCCACCATCCCTCCTCTACTCTTTTTCCTCCCATCGACCATGTCCACACTCCTCCTCATCCTCCACCATTTGTTTACCTCGATCTCCACCTCCACCAAACCTCCCGACGTCCACTGCCATCTCCGCCGCTTCCGGGCACGCCTTCTTACTCGACCTCTTTGCTCCCGCCCCTGCCCCTCCCACACCTTCATGCTCAACCTATTTACTCCCGTCCCCGCCTCGACCACGACTTCAAACTCATCCTCTTTGCTCCCGCCCCGCCCCTCCCACGCCTTCATACTCAACCTCTTTGCTCCCACCCCCGTCCCTCCCACGTCTTCATACTCAACCTCTTTGCTCGGGCCCCTGCCCCTCCCACGCCTTCATTCTCATCCTCTTTGCTCCCGGCCCCGCCCTTCCCACGCCTACTGCGCTGTTCTCTGGGGACGCGTTCACCCGACGCGCCGCGGTCGGCGGCGGCGGCGGCGGCGGCGGCGGCGGCGGCGGCGGGCGTTGCTTATCGCTACGGAGGCGGCCGTTGTTTTTAGCGCGATGCGCATTTTTCGCTCGCGCGTGCGGGGATGGGCGGCGCGGATGATGAATCGACGATAATTGCGGCATCCATCACCCGCGCGGCGCCGCCTTCGGACCGCTGCCGCTCCGCCTCCGCGCCGCACTACCCGCTCCTTAGAAGAGGTCGCAATGCCGCCACTCTACGACTTCCGTCTGAATAGGTGTATCGACTTCAACCACTGTCTTCAGGAGAATTCTACCGATAGGCTGCTCAGGAAGATAGTGTTCCGTGATTTCGCCGACCAATTCCTGGCGAACGCCGCCGGAATACCTTTACAAACCGGGCACGGATTGCGCGAGTTTTACTTCCTCGTCCTTGTCTCTTCCTAGTCTCCCTTAATACTCATGTATGGGAGGCAGTCAGGAACTTATAACTTGCTCCGGCCAGGGCAGTGTTCGCCGAGGGAGACAGTGGATGGGGAAAACCAAGCAAGCCTGCGTGTAAGAAGACACTGGATCATACGTTCCGGGGGGGGGGGTACAGGGAGGAATACTTCTATCTCCAGGGATATAACATGCAGTAAATTTACAGGACTAATAGTATAAGTAACCGGCGAGTTCGGAATAAAAAAATATTCATTCACTCCAGCCTCTTGTGGCCAGTTTTTTCGAGAGAGCGAAAAGGGAAGCTAGGAGTAGTATGTGTTTGCTTCTGAGGCCGATCTGTACGACAGTGCAGGCGGTTCCGGCAGCATCAGCTCTTCACTATTTTCGGATAACGCGGAAAGGCATGATTTGCTTTCGTCTTTCGTTTGTGATGTGGGATCGATAGGCAAAACACACATTCTTTAAAATCATTTAAATCATCAGTAATAATTATATAGCCCACGAAATCCATATATCTGTTCTTTAATTTGTCGCCAATGTCCTGTTAAGGTTTAACACAATCATTTGCTTCGCCATGAAAGGTAAACATTGTATTGCTTTGATTAGCAAGATATACATTACGACGGCTTATAGAACAACCTTTTTTGCTCTCAAAAACTTAAGATTATTAGTCAGGAGTAAAAAAATGAATATTTTATGATTCTGGTTCTCACATTTTGTTCGGAAATTTAATTGAAGGACTGAAAAAGCAGAAATTGTTGATAGTAATTTAACTGGTCTATTTTTGCTTATCTTTTGACACAAAAGTGCTATTCTTCACAATATATTTAGGCAAAAAGGAATCGAAATTATTTTTTTCCAGCGTTTTCATATAGTACAACCGTATATGTTTCTGATTCCTGATTTATTTGTTCCAGTTCTCTTATTCTTGATTTATTTCAGTTTGAATGGGAGAGTGTAAAATGAAAGGAATATTAATACAAAACTAGTCTTTTATTTAAACGATCAAATATAAAGTTATTCCATGATGGAATGGAGGCTAAGGAAACTATTATAACGATTATGTTATACTTATGACCGTTGCCTAATTGTAATATATCTAAGTTTCTATTGATTATACACAGTCAATTTCAAGCAAAATGTTTCGTTAATTGGCATTGGCACAACGTTTCACAGATCTATTTGTCTTCTTCTTCAGGTAAACTTTATGTAATGTAATATTATTTATTGTCAGAGCCGTTGTAACATGTTTTTGGACCCTAGGCTGTAAAATATTGTTTTTTCAAAACAATATAATAAACATTGCTTTGTTCAAACGATGTGGAAACTCTTAGAGTCAATATGGTCATAAAATTATATTTTTCTCGGTTCTTTTGACCAGTCCTATGCACACTTCAGATTTTCTTCCAAATGAAAGGCCCTTGATTCAGAAACGTACTTTTTTTTAAGTGTATCAGTCTATGTTAGAATAAAAAGTATAAATATATTAATCTACTTTTGTGTATTTATTTAAAACAGAAAATTTGTGTAAAGTTTAGAACATTTGCTTATATATCTTATTACGATTAAAATCCTATAAAAATTTAGAAACAAATTCTAAAAATTTGTGAGCCCCCAAAAGTTCCGGGCTGCAGCCTAGTCAGCCTAGTGGATACAACGGCTCTGTTTATTGTTGTTATTATTTAGAAATGCACATGAAGAAGCTGACAAATCCATCTATAAGACGTTGTGTCAGTGCCAATTAATTAAACATTTTGCTTGAAGATCACTGTCTTTAATCAATAGATACTTTAATATATTACTACAATTGTTCTCTAGATGAGAGAGACAACAGGTACCCATTAATGATTGCTAATGTTATATTATATGTTTTTAATTGACTTAAAAATAAAATTATAGATGAAAATGACCTATGTTAATAAAAATAGTAATACATTGTTACCTACACAGTATTGCTGTAAAAGTTGTTATTCAGGATATACATTTTAATTTTAAATTTAGCGTATGAAATAGAGCGGAAAAACATTAATAGCATTCTTCTCTTGCAATAAATGTGCAATGTATGTATGCCAATTCCATTAAACCAGTATAATGAGCTTCAAACATTCTATTTCTTCTTGCAATATTTGCAATTCAATTTCATTCGTCAAAATGCAATTCATTTTTATTACGTTCCCTGGAGGTAAATTTTTAGAAACTTCTTGTATTCTTATTGATTCTTGCAAATGAGCATTATAGTGATGTGATGGTGACTTGAGGCGCCAACATGCATGCGGCGTGTGGCGCGGAGACTGCGGCGCGTTTGGCAGAGATGCACTATGGATGCGGCATCGCTGACAAAATATCGATGTTTCGAAACATTGATATTCAACTTTTAAAAATCGATGTTCAAAATACATCGCCTCAAAGCCATGGATGTTTTTAAACATCGATGTTTATACAACTATTTTACTCTTGTCTAACATCCGTGTTCACAAGCGGGAGGAAGCATGTCACGGTGGTCGTGTTTATTAATTTATAATTGAGATTTAGATGACAAAACCAAGTCAAAACAATTGCAGAACAATTAACAAGCATTTATTAACCAATTGGATAATACAAAAATAATAACTTCATTTATTAACGAAAATTCAACCAACTTATTTTTTACTCTTGAAGACCCTGGTTGGAAGAATGATCAAATTATGGAAATTATGTGAAAGTTATTGTAGTTTTTTATTATATATTTTCATTCAAAAATAAAATATCTACCACGGAAACTCGTAGGGTTCAAAACATCAATGCTAAAGAACATCGTCTTGAATAAATAGATATTCAATACATCGCTGTTTATATAAAGATATCGATGTTTTGAAAACATGAACATCGATATCGCATCGCGAAGTTGTACCAGCAAGCGCGGAGTCAGCGGCGGCGGAGCACAGCTCGTTCCTTCTTCGCGCTACTTCTACCCTCGTCCTTGCCCCACCCACCTCTCTCTCTCTCTCTCCTCTCCCTCCCTCCCTGTCCCTAGCGCTCTCGCTGCCCTTGGCCTCGCCGCATCTGTACGCCATATGCGTTCTAGTTCCCTCTCCGTTCCCAGTGCTCAGAGGGGTTACATGAAATTATTCCGGTGGAATGTTCAGCATGGTCAGAGTTTTTTAAATGTCCAAGTATTTCAACCTAAAAACAATACAAGAAGGAATTGCTATTAATGTAACATAAACAACATGAAACGAAAAACATAGGAAATATCTTAATGTACAGTTTAAAAAAATCTATATCTATGTTGGTTATCAATAGTCAAACTTTTCGAAACATAAATTCCGTAATAAGTGTCTGTACTACACAAGTGTTCATTCCGTGGCCTACTATTATCAACATTTTTTTCATATCAAATTTAAGAAAAGTGTTCTAATAATTCAAGGCTTCTCATTAAATACCATTAGCGTCAGTGTCGCCTTTTTCAGGATGAATAGAGAAATTTAATGTTATATCTTAACGAAAATTATAGTTTTGGAAATATGTACAAAATAAATAAAACATTCCACGGTATCTGTAACATTTTATTTCATAAATAACTATTTTAATTTTGTTAATTTTTCTAGCGAGAAGGGTCTGAATGCCAAATCATGCAGTACATACCATAAATGAAAATGGAGAAGGCTGTATTCTGATGTCAAGTATTTCCTTTATATTATCCTTGAACGAGATGCAAGACCTTTTTTTTTTTCCTTCACTGTTTTCCCCCCAAATTAATAGCACTATCTTTCGAAGCATTTATTTTCTTCAAAAAAACCACTTTCGCATTTTTCGGACTAGTCATTGATTTTTGGTGACCCAGTGTGCAGCTTTCTGCTTATTTGGAAGCAGTGGGCGGGCCCGCTGCCCGTCTCCGCGCCGCCGCCAGTGCCCGCCATCCGTCTTCCAGGCAGATGCTCGAGAATACACGCGCGTGACAAACGACCTATAACAACGCACTTCCGGCGGCGGCTCCGCTCGCCCTCCCTCACCCTCACCCCGCCCCCTCCCCCGCCCCACCCCTCGGCGGCCGCTTACACCCGGCGCGCGTACGCGTGCGCGGCGCGTGCCAACCAGTGATGCGACATCCACAACAAAACATGGATGTTGTCAAAAATGGATGTTCAAAATTAATACATCGACCAAAAACCATCGATGTTTTAAAGTTGGTTTGGTTACCTCAAACATCAAATTCGTGCGCAACAAAATTTAATTTGACAGTTGACCTGGATATTAATTTATAATTAAAATTTAATTAACCGACAACAAAATTGAGAACTCCGCTCCATGTGCAAAATACTAGAAAAGACGAAGGAAATACCAGGGCATCTGCATCATCTCGGGCGATAGTAGTCTGATCGGCGAATGTAGTACAATCTGAAGTTTGTTTGGTTCGAACACGTAGACAGTGGCACCAACAATTATCATTTCATATTTCACACTTTGACAAAATTGTGATTGTGGGCATTTTTCTTCCATGAACAAAATATCGAAAACTTAAAAAGAAATAGAACCCAAAACATCGATGTTAAAAAAACCATCGGTTTCAATACATCGTTTGAAACATCGATGATTTAAAAGAAACATCGATGTCGCGTCGCTAGTGCCGTCGGCCGCCGCGTGTGGCCGAAGCACGCGCTCCCCTCGCGGGGGCGGCGGCGGCGCCTCGGGGCCCCGTCGACTCCGCGTTGGAACTGTGGGAGGTAGCTTCAGGGGGAAAGTTTAGCTCGTTGTCGCAGTCTCTGAAGCAGTGTTGTCAAGGTCGATGCCACGACGAAGTCGCCTCTCCTCGAAGTTCATTATCCTGCCATCAGAGAAAACACTATTCCTATTGTAAAACGGCGGGGTTACTAATAGTTTCCTTTCCCGACGCTAGTTGCGCAGAGAAGCTCGTGGCATGGCACGATGCCACAACGCGTGCCACTGCCACCAGTAGCAGACCTTGACACCACTGCTCTGAAGCGCCTTTGGCAGGGACGTCCAAGGGTTCGAGTGCCGGCGGTGGCGGATTTGCGACTAAATAGCTAGCACGGATGCAGCGGCTCTCTGGAGGAGAATTCTAGCGGCCGGCTGCCCTGATAGGTAGTTTTCCGTTCTTTCTAGGAATAATACCAGGCGAATGCCGGATCAGTACCCTCACGAACCAGCCACGGACCTCGCGCGGTATTTCCTTTCTCTTCCATGTTCCAACCTCACCCCTTACTTACACACACTTACACTTACATGTATTACACTACCACACTTGTCGGGAAACCAGTCGAAAGTAAAGAGCTGCTCCGAGCTGAGGCGGTGTTCTGATGGTGGGAGATGCCTGGATGCAGTGCTGGCGCTAGGCACGGGCAGACAGGGCGATCGCTCGGGACCCCGCAAATCAAGGGTCCCGATGATGGAACTGATGGGGGAAAAATAGTAAAAAGAAATTAGAACTCGAGAAAATAATCATCAAAATTTTATAAGTTGGAATACGTAAAATTTTCAATAATTTTTTAACCTAAATAGTTAATAGTCATTGTTGATAATGTAAAACTCATTTCAATATATTTGTGTTTCAGTTAATGAGACTTATATTTACTATAAGTATGTATCTGCGAAATGGAAAATGATTCAAATGACGCTAACATTAAAATAGGATCTACTGAAATTCGTTTTTATTATGTCATGTATGTAACAAGTGATTTCATTAAACCGTAACTAAACCCTACACAACTTTTAATGTTTTAAACTCGCTGTGAAAATTGTATTATTTGATCACTGAATATTTTTTTTAAAACTATATTTAAAATATATTCCCAATTTTGTTCTAGCTTATACATTGTCATTTTATATTTGTTGAAATAAAATAACTTATGTAGATTCTTTCACATTTTTAATTTTTTCGGAGGGGTGGAGGACTGCGTTTCAGCATTACCCCGACCCTAAAATTGTCTTGATCTGACACTGCTTGCAGGGGAAAACCTTGCAAACCGACAAGTAGGTTCATTTTCCATCGAGATGGAGGAAATCTCGTGGAAGAAGAACAGGAAAATCATCAATCTATCAATCACCATCTAGTAGTGGAACACCGCCACTTTTCATGAAAAAGCATTCACAACGCTGAAGGGACTAATGACCATAGAAGTTGACATATCGGAAAACTTTGATAATAATTCCGTGGTGTAAAGGTAGGAGCGTTAGTATGCGGCTCTATGCAAAGTTTACCAACTTGGCACGAAAAATATTTGAGGTATTTGTTGTAAATACGAAATACGCTGAAATTACTTTCATGTTGTTTGGGTTCAGGGAGTAAAGTCATAAGTGTGTTTGAAGAAATGTAGAAAGAAAATACACCCACCAGCGGGGCATCGCCCTAGAAGACACAAGCTCTAAACTCCCGACCGATCTCACGACATGTATGGTAACTTGTAAGTTTTAAGTGTATGTAAGTAAGGGTTGAGAATAAAACAGGGAAGGGAACAAGGAAAGATCGCGCGCGGTTCATGGCCCGTTTGTTAGGGTACTGCTCCGGTATTCGCCTGGTATTGATTAGAAAAACCACGTAAAACTACCTATTAGCGGCCACTATAATTCTCCTACAGGCAGTGAGTGAATTCGACCTAGCTATCTAGCTAGTATCGAAAATCCTGCCACTTTCGAGACTCGAACCAAGGATCTCTCAGTCAGAGGCACTAGTGACAGTTAGGGGGTTCAGTGACAGTTATGCAGGGGCGAGATGGAACAAAGAGATTGAACGTTGTGCCGAATATGGGTCGCCGATTTTGCGGCGTTTCGCTCAGAAATCTATATAAATATTAGATTTAGTACCTAGGGTGTTCATAAGGTTCGTGCCTTTAACCAGAAATAATGCGAATATTCGAATGGGTGTGCATGCATTGGAAGCGTAATTTCTTCTTCTGTAGTCTGTGCATTTGCTTCCATGTTGGACCGCTTGATAGCGTCGCTGTAGCGTAAACAATCAAGATGGCTGCTTTGCTAAGTAATGTCTTCGCCCGTGCCGTGATTCGTCATTTGCATTTGCAAGGTAAATCGGGCAAGAAAATTCATGACGAAATGGTGAAGGTGTACGGTGATAATGCTCCAGCATTTGAGATAGTAAAGAAGTGGAAAAGGTTGTTTCGATGTGGACACAGAGAGCTGAAAGACGCACCAAAATGGGGCATACCGTCTTTCATGGAGGAACCACGGATCATCCAACCGGAACATTTGGTGTTATCTGATAGGCTGATAACCATTAAAACAATTGCCAGAGAGGTTAACATTAGCCAAGATCAGCGCACAACATCTTTCATAATGTACTGCACATGACGAAAGTGTCGGCCAGATGGGTCCCTCGTTTGCTCAAACCCATTCAAAGGGAGCAGCGCGTGACACCCGCGGTGGCGATGTTGCAAATGTGCAAAGGCCAAGACGAGGGTTTCAGCCGTCTTATCACAATGGACGAATGCTGGGTTGACCATTACGACCCACAAACAAAAGAAAGAGTAAACAGTGGAAACACGCCGAGTCGCCTCCACAGAAGAAAGAAAAGATGCAGTCCTCGTCTGGGAAGGTGATGTCTGTTTTTTGGGATTGTCGCGGTGTAATTCTAACAGATTACGCCATACAAAAACAGAAAATTACTTCGGAGCATTACCAAGAACTATTGACAAAACTGCGTGAAGAGATCAAGCGGAAAAAGCGAGGAATGATGGCAAGAGGTGTGCGACTGCTGCATGACAACTCTCACACTGCTCAAGCAACTGTCGCCCATTGTTCCCATCTACGCTACGAAATTCTACCGCATCCTCCTTATTCTTCAGATTTGGCTCCGAGCGATTTCTTTCTTTTTAGAAAACTGAAAGAGTCTCTGCATGGGCAACGTTTAGCCAGTGATGATCATGTGATTCTTGCGGTGGAAAATGTTTTAGAGGGCCAAACGCAGGACTTCTATAATAATGGCATAAGACAATTTATACATCGCTGTGAGAAATCTGTAAACCTGCAGGGATCTTATGTTGAAAAGGACTAATAAATTTGCAAAAGGTGATATTTCTATCTTTTCTCTTTCTACCGAAAGGTACGAACTTTGTGAACGCCCCTCGTAAATTTGCCGAAATCAAAACCTTTAACAATTTAATTGCGATTTTCTGTGCTTTATATATCAATTATGTATACATGTTTGGAGGTCAAAGTGCAGTTAAGTCAGTGAGGGCCGCAAAATTAAACAGAACCGAAGGGAAAATTTGGAAATTATTAATATTTTCAAATTATTCAAAGCCTAGTTGATTCCACATGATCCAAGATTCCATGAAGCTACTGGAACCTCGAGTGAAAGCAAAGAACATTACATTTCGACCAAGAAAAAAATGAATATTTATGGTTAAGAATAGTTTGAAAATACGATGCATTTAACGGGTTTCGCAACATCGTCATCATTTGATGATACAAACAAAACTGGAGAGGCATGCGTGCTCCCAGAGAAATTCCACCACGTAGCCATTATGATTGAAACGCAATTCACTATCTGAATGATTTGAAGCAAAATAGTAACATGAAATAAACTTCGTTTCTGGACGTAATTGTGCCTGCATATTTACAGTTACAATCGTCATTTGACCGATATAGGGCAAATAACGGACACGGTTTGAAGGTTGTAAGCCGGGGTTATGGCTGGGTTTATAACCAATCGAATGGACCTGTTATTTGTGAAATCAGCAGTGTGGTAATGTAGCGCATGTAAGTTTTAAGTGTGTGTAAGTAAGGGGTGAGGATAAAACAAAGAAGAGGAAGGGAGGATCGCGCGCGGTCCGTTTCCCGTTTGTTAGGGTACTGCACCGTGATTCGCTGGGTATTGAACGAAGATACAAAGGAAAACTACCGATCAGAGCATCCGACCGATAGCGTTCTCTTCCAGAAAGCGACTAAATTCGACATAGCTATCTAGTTAGTGTCGAAAATCCTGCCACCGTCGGGACTCGAACCTAGTCATTACTAGTAACTCCACATTCTTGTAAAAAAATCACATAAAAAATTGAATGTAAGTAGGTACGCCATCTTTAACTGTAACTCATTTGTTTCGTTTGTTCCTAACGGACGGAGGGCTGTTACAATCATTAACGGACGCCGGGCATTAAGAATGGGTTTCTACGTTTTTTGGCGATCTAACAGTACAGAATTCGTAAAACCACTAAACCCGCGTCGGCTTTGCAGTGCCCCGCGCGCGGAGGTCATGAGTGGGCGGCGGGCGGCGGGGCGGCGGGGCGGCGGGGCGGCGGGGCGGCGGGGCGGCGGGGCGGCGGGGCGGCGGGGCGGCGGGGCGGCGGGGCGGCGGGGCGGCGGGGCGGCGGGGCGGCGGGGCGGCGGGGCGGCGGGGCGGCGGGGCGGCGGGGCGGCGGGGCGGCGGGCGGCGGGGCGGCGGGGCGGCGGGGCGGCGGGGCGGCGGGGCGGCGGGGCGGCGGGGCGGCGGGGCGGCGGGGCGGCGGGGCGGCGGGGCGGCGGGGCGGCGGGGCGGCGGGGCGGCGGGGCGGCGGGGCGGCGGGGCGGCGGGGCGGCGGGGCGGCGGGGCGGCGGGGCGGCGGGGCGGCGGGGCGGCGGGGCGGCGGGGGCGGCGGGGCGGCGGGGCGGCGGGGCGGCGGGGCGGCGGGGCGGCGGGGCGGCGGGGCGGCGGGGCGGCGGGGCGGCGGGGCGGCGGGGCGGCGGGGCGGCGGGGCGGCGGGGCGGCGGGGCGGTGGCCGCACTGCGCACCGCGCGCGTCGGTGGGCGGGGCGTGGGAGCGGGAGCGGGCGCGGGCGCGACCCTGTTTCCGACTGAGAGAGTCGCCCTCGTCGACTGTTTAAAAATAAAGCGCCAGGCTGCGGCTACGCTTTGTCGCAGCGGCGTTGTCAAAGCGCAGACGAGCGAGCGAGCGAGCGGTCGGGGGTCGGGCAGGCAGAGGGCGTGCGCAATGGGAACGGCCAGTGCCGCGTCCGTGAGGGGGCGAGTGGTCGTGGGGGGTGAGGTGCGGAGGTGGTTGTCAGACGGGTCGGATGTGGAGGTGGGCAGTGTGCTTGTGCTTCGAGATAAATATTGCATTGCGTAAGGGTGAAGCAGGGCGTGGGGCATGGAGATCAGTGGCAAATCGTGAGAGATTGTGTGTATGTGGGGGGGAGGGGTAAAGCATGAGAATGAGGATGGTTATTGGGTTTTGGGGCTTGGAGGTAGATGTGGAGCAGCGTGGAGGTTGTAGGGGCGCGCAGATGAGTGAAGCGAGTGGCGTGGAGGTGAGTGGCAAGTGGCAAGTGGTGAGTGTGGGGGTGGCAAAGAATGGGAACGAGGATGGTTATTAGAACTCGGGGTAGAGAGCGAAGCGCGAGGGGGAAGATGGAGCCAGTTACAGGCTACGCATGGGGTTGGGAGCGTGGAGTTGGGCGAAGCGTGAGAATGGAAAGGTACGTGTAGCGGAACATGGGAGCAGGCCGGGGCGGGTAGAGTGTGGGGCGAGGTGTAGGCGCAGGGTAGAGATCGAGAGGTAAGGTGAGTGCGAGACGTGAGGAGGCACAAAGCGTGGGTGCAAACGTGTGACGCGTCGCGCCTATGGGAATGGAGAGCGACGGGGTTTGGGGATGGGACCAGGTAGCGAGGGGTGAGAATGGCGTGGTTGACAAGGCGTGAGGGTGGGATTGGGTAGCACGGTGAGGCGTGGCTACAGGGAGGGGTGGTGGTAAAGAATGTTTGGGCGTATACTTCGATTAAAACGTTAAGTCCGTTGACATTTGATTGGCCGTGAAGCAGTCATCCAATCGGGAGCTTCAACCTCTCCCTAGTGACGCACAATAATAATGTTTATGCTCCGATTCGATAAAAAACGTCACAGCTGACCAAGTGTCAACGGACAAAATGTTTTAATCAGGGTATAAGAGTGTGCTAGGACCGGAGTGGAGTGCAGGTGCGAGTGTCATGAGCGGCGCGTGAGTGGCAAGGTGCAGGTTCCGTGTTGTTAGAGTCGTATACCAGTTGTGGGGACTAATTCAGCCAGTAGTCTTGAAAGAGTCTGCGATCACTCTACGTTGAAGCTCCTTGTTGGAGTTCCTTCGCCGGACCCTCGTCGTACTCCCGCACTGCCGACTGCGTGCGCTCGGCGCTCCCATGCCATTTATCTTGTGGGGAACCGCCTTGGACACTACTGTTAGCGTGACTGTCTCACATTTGGGAGGTCAGAGGGTCACAAGGGCACGAGGCAGTGGCGTTTGCGTTTCCGTTCTGATGAATGGTTCTTCTGCTCAAGCGCTTTGTCCATTTGAATATGTGTAAATACGAAGAGTACTACTAATCGTACACATATGGTCTGTTTGAATTGTGCAATAATCTTGACTTCATTCTATTCATAGAAATTGTACGTCATGGAAACGAATGTGTATTTATCCTTATCGCATGAGATCTTCGTTTCAGGAAGAAAAGACATTACTTTTACCAGAAGGCAAACGTTTTTTTGTATATGTGCGTGTATATGAAACGAAATTAGCATATTTTTTTGTAAGCAGTGGGGCTATTGTTTCCACCGACATAAATTTGTTTCCTATTTTGTTGGAAAAAATGTACGGAAGTACATATACATTCTACGATCAAAGAATGAAAGATAAAGAAAATCTAATGAAAATGAGAAATGATGACATTCTATTCATGAACAAAAATGTTACCCTGTTCCTTTCGAATGTTTCCTTGAATTATCGAATAAACAATTTAGTATTTCTGACGCTATTGATCGTGTTAATGTACTGGATATAGCTTTGAGGAAAAAAATATTCCTGTCAAAATAAAAGGTTCTATTACGAACTTTTACAGAAAGGTAGAATTAGGTTCTTCTGCAATCGTAACTCCATAGCAACTTTCGATGACAAAAGTGTAATTTTAGTAATAGATAATATAACTTAATTTTAACTTAAACAGTTAAAAAATAATTCTAAAATTTCATAAATATTTTATTTTGTATTTTGTAATTCAGTCCTGTATTTTTTATCTAGATGTATTGTTTATTACACCTTTTTTATTTTCTCTTAACAATCGTAGTTTTCTAGAAACTACTAATGGAATGCAGCACCAAAATGCTGCCAAAAAACAACATACAAACAAAATATATTGGAACTGGGAGAAATTCGAGTAGCAAACGTAAGGGAGTAATAGTGGCTACCCTAGTGCCGACCTTGTTTTATTACATTATATATACAAAGCGTATTGCATTATTTACTGCGTTTGGAAATGAGCGTCCTGAAATCCACATTCCTATGCAACCATTTACAATAGCGACAGTACCCATTGCTTAACAGATAGTTCTCACGGCTTTGCCCCAAGAACTCTGCATTAGGAAACTCTTCTGCTTCTGCGTACTGATTAATGCTGGTTTCTACATTACACACATGCACATACTCAGGGTGATTCATTTAAAACTGGTTTGGGGGAATATCTCGAAAAGTACGCGTCAGATCAAGAAAAATGTGTAATAAAATTTGTTTGCATCGACGGGACCCTTCTAACGATTCCAAAATCGGCCCCCCATCCCTACCCCCAGGGGTGGGGGTGGGGGCTACGGTAGTGGAGACTTTGTTTTATTACATTTTATGTACAATGCGTACGTGAATTGCATTAATTATTTACTGCTTTTGGAAACGCGCATCCTATTCCGGAAGAACGCGCCGACAAATCGTTCCTATCGGGGTGAGCACGGGCCGGAGCACTGGCTGGGCCCCGCCGCTGGCCTGCCCTGGCAGGGGATGGCCCCGTGCGGTGCGGTGCGGGAAGGGGCGCCGCTAGCGCTGGCGTTGGGGGGGGCGCAGTTCAAAGGAGCAAATAAATCGGTTCCCCGCCGCTCAACGATCGCTTCCGCCGCGGAACCGACAATGTCCGCGCACGCGTGCGCACTCGCGCTCGCAAGCCGCCGCTCGCCATTTACCTCGATGTGTTCATCACGCTACCGCCCTCTACCCTCCCCCTCCCCCTCTCCCACCCCGGCGACACGGTGAGAGAGAGGCCAGGCCAACTGGGCGCAATGCTCAGACTACGGCTTTCAAAACGACATAATGAATTGCAAATTAAAAATATGACGATTTTGAAATATATTTCGATTCGAACCCTAAACGAAAATCGGTATACTGATTATGCAATAAGAAGCGGCTCTTTTTCCAAGGATATAATCGTTATTGTTTATTGATGAATTATGTATTTACGTTATTTCAGAACAAATTGATCTTATTTTTGGATTCGCGGTTGTATCATCCGTTCTACAGTTGGCCGTTTAGTACATTAGTGATGTGACAGGACATCACACACTTACATGTAATACCTACAAAGAAAAACGCAAGAAAAACAATTTTTCTCACCACCACATTCCCAATAACGATGATCAAATCATTTCAACTCAGACCCCCATCCGAACCCGCACTCCAGCCTCCTGGGTCGGTAATATAGCATTCGTCGCCTCATAGGACGACGTATCTCGTTTTGCTGCATCTCGCAGGTCCACAGTTATATAAGAGCTCACCCATTTGTTACATTCAGCCACTAGCCTCTTTCTTTCTTTCTCTCTCAGCTAAATGCACATGCATACATCGCCTCGCACACTGACTCTTACTCACACGCACACGCAGGTTATTAGATCGTAATAAACCTAAATTAAACTACGTCTAATAAACGTAGATTATTATATCGTAAAATTACGTAAATAACTATCGGAGGATTATATGGTCCCAGATTTGTTCTTGAGAGACAGTCTCTTAAAATTGTAGAATTGTGACAGACACGTTCATGTTTTTTATGTATAATTAAAATATGTATTAATTGTTATTGATATACATCTTCTATCTCTTCTCTGTTTTCTATGCAACATGCAAACAAGGTTCAATCGCGACAACGCTCATTGCATAATAGTCATCACGGCGTTGCCCAAAGAATACTGCATTGCGTAACTCTGTTCTGGTTCTGAGTTCTCAATAATTGTCGTCCCTACACTATACAAATGTACACATATACAGGATGTCCTGGGAGGAAAAGTTGAAACTTCGAAAATACGCTCCTAAGTCAATTCGAAACATACTTTGTCTAATAAACCTCTTGGATATTCCGAATGGCTGAGCCGCATTAAGCACTCATTAATTAATCTAGACATACATACGAGAGAGTAACAGCAGTTGAATTGTGAAAATTGGTTGTTTTTTTATTTTGTATTAATTTTTCTTTCTGAACAAATACATTAATTTATTTTGTAAATAATAAACAATTTACATTTTTTAGAGTGTTTATATGCTTCTGCAACGCAAACTTTTGCATAGAAAATATTTTTCAAACCAACTTTTGAATGCTTAATGCGGCTCAACCATTCGGAATATCCAAGGAGTTTATTACACAAAATATGCTTAAAATTGTCTTAGACACGCTTTTCCGAAGTTTCGACGTTTCCTTCCTGGACATCTTATATTCACGTTTTTGCGTATATACATACATACGCCTCCACACACAAACATACTACATGCGCTTCCATCCGACTCAAACACACAGTTGATACACACACGTGTACACGCTTTACATTCTACAATTTGGTTCTTTGGTCGTCCTACAGGTGCCTATAATTGAAATTCTGAGCTTCAGCTCACAATGTTTACTCAGCTTTTGGATATTTATTTATGTTTTTATACTATACCCCTATGATCTTGTTACATAATACACGTCTCAGCAGATCCATACGTCGAATTTTCTTCTGCAAATAAGCATAAAATATAAAAGATAAAAGTTCATTAAACAGTGGGTACGCATTAAAAGTTTGAAAATGATTGTGGACTTTATTCCTCCTGGATACTCATTTCCAAGCAATAGCTCTGTCATAAAGACACGCATTCACAAAGATTGTGAATTGAATGTACTACGATGGGTGAACGATTAATGGACTTAGACTTAATGTTAATATAATTCTAAAAAACGAATGCTTATATTGGTAACTATTAAAGGTTAGTGCCTCAAGTAATTGATAAATTAATATTTGAATTGAACATTCTTCCATTGAAATTGACAGCGTACGCCTTGTAGATATAGTAAGATTATTAAAGAAAGAAAATATCCCCTGCAACCTTGTTAAACTCATAGCAAATATATATATATATATATATATATATATATATATATATATATATATATGAACACCAGAATGAAAGTAAAACATAACGAACAAATATCCCAAGCCATAACAACAGGTCAAGGAATAAGACAAGGAGACTCCCTCAGCCCAATACTCTTCAACCTGGTAATGAAACACATCCTAAACAATCTTTCGAACAAAAAAGGATATTACTTCGGCTCTTATAACATAAACTCAATCTGTTACGCAGACGATACAGTCTTAATTGCTGAAAGCGAAGATGATTTACAACGCCTCCTGTTTCAATTCTACAAGACATGTCAGTCATTCAACATGAGGATATCCACACAAAAAACTAAGTGCATAACAATCTCGAAAGAGCCATTGAGATGCAAACTAGCTATAAACGAATACCTAATAGAGCAAGTGATGGAAATACAATATCTAGGCGTAAGAATAACTAGTGATGGCAGATCTATAAAAGAGGCTAAGGAACAAAGCATAAAAGCAAATAGAATAGCAGGCTGTCTCAACCACTCGATATGGCAAAATCAATATCTGAGAAAAGACACTAAGTTAGAATATATAAGGCCAGTCTATATATTAGACCAGTATTGTCATATGCTGCTGAAACTAGAGCAGACTCAAAAAAATATGCCAAATGATGGAAGTGTCGGAAATGCGGGTGTTGAGAAAAATTACAAATAAAACGCTAAGAGATAAAGAACCTAATATTAGTAGAAGACAAACTTGCCAAATAGATACAATCTCAGACTGGGTTCGAGAAAGAAGAAAGAAATGGAATGACCATATAGACAGAATGGAAGAAGACAGACTGGTGAAAGTGACTAGAGATAGAAGACCGGAAGGAAGGAGAAGAGTAGGACGCCCAAGAACTAGGTGGAAAGACATTTTGTGAAACAAGACAGCATGAATATAGTGCCAATTTATAAATATAACTACATAAATGTAATGTATCAGGTTTTTTTAAATTTTAATTAAGTATCCTTTGTAAAGAAACAGGCTCAAGCCTAAAATAAAAGTAAGAAGAAGAAGAACATTCTTGAAGTTAATGGAATTTTTACAATCACAATTGAAATGTTGCCACGTAGTGCGAGAACACACTGTCAGTAAAATAATATTTACAGGTTTGAAGTAAAATATTAACATGGTAAAAATTTAACATTACTACTATTTATGACGTAAAACCTTGAACAATAAATTAGCTACTATTTAAATACAAATACTGATTTTTGGTATTAGATTCTTACTTAATACAATTGAAATATTACGATGCTTACAATGATACATTACCAAGTTACAAGACTGATCTCATGAAAATATGAAACATAGAGACAATTGTATCTTTAAACTTGCAAGTATCAAAAAACTATTTGCAAGAAATCGAATGTTAAAAAATAATTATAACACCTTACCAGAGACGATCATTCCGATCATCCAAAGATCATCCGACGATCATCCAAAGATTTCCAACATGTTCCAACTACAAATTAAATTAAATCTGTAATTCAGGAATTTAGCTATGATTTACATAGCTATACACCTTATGACAAACGAAACTGTCGTAATTAATGTCTAATTACATTGTAAATAAGTCCACCATGATGCCTTATACAAAATACATCTACGAGCATGGCAAACATCCTCTCTCTACCAAATCCAGACACGACGTTTGTCAGCGGTCAGGAGGAAATAGTTTAGTTTCCATTTTTTGTGGCTAATGCATGATTCCAAGAATTCAATAATTATAAATTAATATTAACAATTATAAAGTAATATACATGTGTTGTAATCACAAAATAAAAGTATGTAATTAATTAGAAGATTGTCTCTTGTATTATAGACTTTTAAGTAAACCCTAAAGTAAGGGTTTTTTACAGGTCAACTGGATTAACGGCCTTATTTTCATTTAACCGAACTTTTTAATAGAATGTCAGCAAAATAGGCAAGTGTTTTAGTATGAAAGGATGTGGGAAGAGAGGAAGTAGATTTGAAAATAGCAATATTATACCTAGTATCCGCACACCATATACTCATAAGCTTCGTTATGAAATTCTGCCTATATTAACGATCGATTGTGCCTGTAACTATTAGTGATCACATCAGTCAGATTTCATTTTTCCAATGCGAACTCTAAAAGTGGATTCGTGATTCATTTCTGTTGCAACATAGGATAGGAATTATTTTTTTAAAGGTTTTGATAAACCGTTTTGTTGATTAAATGTTTCATTAGCATTTGACCTAATCACTTTTTCAAATCGCAAGTTCTCTCTGTTTTGTGACAGATTCGACCGATTACTGTAGAAGAAGAAAAATGAATAGAACACATAAATTCTATTTACAAAACTACGTATCTAACTGCTCGCATAGATAACTTCCATTTCAGAAAGGTTTTATAAGTCAGAGAGGTGCCGTCAATGGAAATTTTGACAAAAAATTAAGAATCAACCCCATGTAACGAAGTGTTTTGATCAATGCATTCGCATTGAATGATAAACGTTATTCGTGGAGTCCTTTCTGTCCGTAAGCGATTCAAGCTGTGCTCTTTCCCACACCGGAATGAGAGGCCTACGACGCTACACAACCAACATGAGTCATCCGCCAGCATTCACCGAGTTAACACCACTTCCCAGAAACGAGTTGCGGTGGACAAATTAGGTTCGTGACCCTGTGTTAGTTAGAATCATTTTTCTGACATATGGGAATATCTTCATTTAAATTTTCTTATCCTTGTTCTCAAACTATGAAGGCGAACATTGTATATAATAAATGTATTATACATAATTATGAGAGTTAAATTTAATCAGAGTAATAGGAATAATTAGTATAAAAAGCTCGAAAAAAATTATAAATATATTGAGATTCTGACTTTCGTCAGCGATTCAGTTTCTTCAAGTAACACATTCTGAATACAAGAAAGGGCAGAGTGTGCAATGATTCGAGCGGACGGGGAGTTCATTTTTTCCACTGATTTCTGACAACTAGAACGTATGATATCCAATCCATTCGTCACAGATGTTGTTCTACGACACCTCACGACGTACGTCTGGCATCTCTCGCTTGCAACCGCAACTACTTACCCATATTCACAATTGAAATTTGAAGATACTGATGAAATGTAAAGATGCTTCTACAACTCAGCGCAAAACAACTGTGTGCGGTAAGTGGGAAGCTTCGATGTAATAGAAATATCGATGAAACTTGGGGCTTGGATAAATTATTTCCGTGTGTACTGAAAGCATTCTTACATTTTTAAATCACGGCAATATAAATTAAATAATAAGTCATTTGTGTTAAAAGTTCCTTGGAAAAGTGGGAAACTCCATCAAATGAAATCTAATATACAGTCGCAATTATAAATGTTTTGTATCCCGTTATATTTGGAGAGGGCAAGTCAAATATAATTAATAAAAAGAAATTCATCAATTTATATAATTAATGAAGAATTAACGTAGAACACTGATGGAATTAATAGTAACAATAAAGAAAATAATCAATAAAATGTTTCGCAAATCACGCACTATCAAAAGTCATATCTGAGAACATAGTGAACAACAGGCGCACAAATTTACAATTCGAAAAAAATACATTTATTGGGATTTTTGAATTAACGTATCAAATGCAAAGAATAACATTTCTATTATATAATGTCTTTGTAGTTTATTTACTAAAATAATCGGCGTTGTAGGGTAAATTTAATGCAATGTGGATCTTACGTCGAGACAATAAATGTGAGGTCGAACGAATTCAAGAAAGCCGATTTTTAATTTTCTCGTCTTTGTTTACTTAGAACGTTTCTGGCGAGATTTTCAAGGCAATGCCATTCGCCGTTTTGGAAGTTTCCGAGATATCTGGAAAGTGATGTAGCTTCCTAAAACTGACATGAATATTTTTAACTTATTAGGTTCTTCAAATTGTAGACGCTACAATAAACATTGTCTGAGCACAGAGCCAAATTATATCTGATTTTAGCGTGGATGTGATAAGTTGCGAGACAGCGTATCGGTCAGAACAAGTTCTAAGCTCTCAAATGGTCTTTTGACGGTGTGGAGAGTGTAAATGTGTAACGAGAAAGGAGAAAACAAGTATGATGAAGAGGAAAACCGCACGCTGTTCGTGGACCGTTTGTTAAGGTTCAGCTCTACATTCGCCTAGTATTGATCAGAGAAACCACAGAAAACTACCGACCTGAATAGCTGGCCGCTACAATTCTTCTGCAGCGAGTGGTTGAATTCGACTCACCAATTGAGCTCAAAAATTCGCTTCTGTCCTGACTCGAGCCTTGTAATCATCATAGACATATGCCACTACTTGATGCTTTGTTCCGTTATTAAAGTAATGTTTCTCTTGCCTACTTAATAAGTGAGAATTGAAACACAAGTACCAGTATGCTAGTTAAAAGATCACGCCCCATCTTAGAATAGTCGTTCAAAACATTCGGTCTCGTTGTGTAAAAACTGAGCCATGTTTTTATTCACAATTCGAAAATTTTGATCTGTAAAATTTGATCTAAAGATTCCTTTGTAGTGGAATTCAAAATTTTTCAAACAATGCGACAGGACGACTATCTGCTGCATTTATTCCGAGCCAGGCCTTCTTGAAACTTGATCTCGCTGCCATAAACCCGCCGCCTGCACTACCAGCGGCAGCGCAGGGAAGTCTCCCCCCCCCCCCGCTGGTCCGCGCCCGAGACGCGGCCAAGAAAGAGCAGCAGCGGCCGGCGCTGCAGATGTGCCAGCGGCAGTTCCGACGCTGACGGCTTAACTGGGGTTCGCGGAACAGTAAAAAGCGGCCGGCGGAGCGCAGCCGCTCGCCGCCCGACTTTCGGGAACGCATTAGAAATAATTCAACTCAATTTGCGTCTGCGCAGTTGGGCGAAGCGCGTGAACAGAGGAGGGGAGGATTGGGGGCCGGGCGCAAGGACAGCGTCTCCGAGATGGGGGGTAGGGTTTATGAGGTAGACGTGCATCAGGAGCATCTGGCACCGCCTTCGCACTCGGGGTTCTGCTCAAGCCACCTTGAAGCGCACCTTCCAGTCCTAGGGCTTGAATTCTTATTTTGCCTTTTTGAAAGTAATCAGCTCTAACGAAAAATTTAAACATATGTCTTGCGTACGACTCTTCTGTTTTCAAGTAGCTCGCGCATCTTCAACCTTCCGGTCCTAGGGTTTGAATTCCTGTTCTGCCTTCATTGAAAGTAGCCAGCTCAAAGGAAATATTTCAAGATATTTCTTGCGAATGACTCTTTTGTTTTTCAACTTGGTCGCTTTTCAGAAATACAAATGTTGGATAATCATGTTGCAGTCTTGACCTTATTTCTGTTATTTTTGCTGAATTCGTATAAAAACATTATTAAATTCAAATTCAAATATTGTAGAGATTTTGGCTATCAAAATTGTATGTATATATTTCGAAATATGCCATAAACTTTCAAGCAAATAAGAGATTTAAAAAATATTTTTGTAAGTTTTAAAGTTAAAATTAAAACGTTTAGCTAGGGTACGGGAAATCGCCGACGCGTAATTTTAAGTTTTAGTTAGAACTTAATGATAGTTGAAAAGTAAAAATTTTGACAATTTTGAACACAATCCATGTTCATTAAATTAAAAGTCATTGACTTTGCCATCCTATATCCTCACATGCCAGTAATTCTTCTTCTGACATCTCCGTGTCATTTTCGTAGGAAAATATGATGATCTGTTTTTTTCCTTTCCCGTTCTAACTTATCTATTTTTTCTTGAGTAGCACGAGGAATAGTCGATAATATTCAGGTGTTAATGTGTGCTTATTCCCCGTCATTCATGAATCACATTCTGTCATTTAAAAGTTTTGTGCAGTGTTTAAAAAATCTTAAAATACACCAAATGTTTACTATTAACACATTTATTGCTTAATCACGTACATTTAACAGCTTGAGATACATTGAAATGTATGACCAAATGTGCCCCATGCTAAATCTTTAATTTTTCCCTACATAACCTGCCAAAACGACATGAATAGATTGTTTCTTAAGAAAATTAAATTTTTAGTTGAATATACAGTAGGAAATAGCTTAAATATTGTACATGGGGCTAAGTTTGCGGTACGAGACAAAATATTTTACAAGAAACATCTTTTGTACTACTTTATAAGATAAACAATAATTCAAAGAATTTTCATTTGATACATTTTAACAGATTCCAAGAACGCAGCAAGATATGCAGAATTTGCGAGCGCTTTTGGTTCATAATCCTAGGTAAAAGACGTTCATCATTAAAGAAATCTTCCTACCAACACCTGCAATATAGTTCAGAAAACTGTCTGATCAACTCTACCGTATTTCTAGATGAATCCCCCTCTTCCTTAGATTTTCATGGTGTCAGTTATCGCCTTTGACGGTTTAGAAGAAATATTCTTATAGAGGTCATGTAGTTGGTTCTACGACAATCACCTTTTGCAAATGAACATTTGGTGGGTAAGCTCATTTGGCAAAGTTACACACGTGATAATTCTGACATTGCATCCCCTGTTCGATAGGCAACACGTGCTGCGTTGGTATTTGGCAGGCTTTAACAAACCTTCAGGGGACAACCTATCCACTGACAATTGCAATATTGAATTGTTTATTTGTGTTGTTTGAATTTAAGTTAAAAAATTCATCGATGTGACGGCATTAATGCCTGCGTGAATGATAACGGCGATCAACGTTCTAACGCGCCCTCTTGAAAATACTTGTAGTCGGGACGCAGTAAGCCGTGGCTGAAATTCTGTCCAGCAGATCTGCCTTCATTATACAAGGGGATTCGTTTGTCCCCACAGAAAAATTGGGGAGTGAAATTTGTCGCCCTCGGATGTCAAGCAACGTCACCGCCTGTGTCAGTTACACCACTCCCGCCATACCCATGACAGGTCTACCCGGACGTGGGCGGAGAAGGGGGCCGGTGCAAGTCTTTTTGTGGCTACACCTGACGCCACCAAACGGCACATCATTGAGGAATGCAGACAGCGTCTCCCGCAGAAACGTGAGGTACATGGAGACGTTGAGGTGAGGCGGCAAAATGAACGACACAATAAACTAGTCCTTGATGATCCCTCACTAGATGTTAATACTAAAAAGCACCCAACATCCCTTGATAAAGTGTTGTGACAATTCTCCACTGTGATTCTTTAAATGTCTTGAAATGGCAGTGTTAGAAAAATGAAACGCGGTCACCGAAGAAGACGTATTGGGGAAATCGAAATTATTTAATGTATGCCACAAAACCACCTGTAATACTCAAAATGTGGCGCAAACGCTTCTTGGCACGTGTTGTGCAAGATGAATTTCACACAGTCGATATGTCAGAAAAGTCACGCGTGTACGTTTGTCACATGTGTGAGATATCTCACCATGTTTAATGGCAAAAAATACCCTTGATCCCATTATATGTTTTTGGAGTTTGTACCATTTATACTGAGCAATTGTGTGTACTAATTAACAATACTTGTAAAGATCTGCCAAATACATTAGGAGAATTTTTAACAAGAGTTCTCTATATTTGAATTTAATTTCTGTGTTAATATAACTTGTCAAATCTCCTTTCGCAATAGGAAGTTTAAAAGTTATAAAATTTAAAAAAAAAATTTATAGACGACTTAAACCCCATTCTTATTTCTATTTCGTATTTCTTTTCCGTTGTTTCCAATTATCTTTTCAGCGGTACGACTTAAACCACTCCGGGCAGAGCACTACATCTTTCTTTTTAACACTATTCTGAACATTATAAGCAAGAAACCTCAATTCATAGGCCTCAGGCAGCAGTCAGCTAGCCAACAGTTCGGAGCAGTTGGAAATGTATATATGCAGATATGCGTTACATTTAGTTTTCAAGTGATTGATTTGGCGAGCATCATTGGAAAACGCAAATAGAATGAGTCATATTTACTTGATTTTATTACCGGGCTTTGCTGATTGATACCTCGCATGGGAACGAAACTATGTTACTCGTCAAATTGAAGTTTAGTGACCACGATATTGACGTTACTCTGGTCATAATTCTGGGTTAGTTACATAAAGCAAATAGTTTCTCACGCGAATGCATGGGCACGATTGCCTTTCTGTCTGTTTGTCTATATCAAAGTAGATATCTATTCTCTCTTAGTTTCCATTTATATCCTTTGTGGACAGAGCAAAAATGGAATGTAAAGTATGAAATCGTTTTCTCTGTACTTTGTAAATTGATATAAAAACAAAAATTTGGGTTGTATTTTAAAAATTAATAAAACAATTTCCGCTTGTGAAGCGTCTGTTCCGTCTTGTTTCCGTCTGTTCCGCGTCTAAAGCGTAAAACAAGGAAAATTATTGTACACAATTAAATTTTAGGCTTGGGATAACGTGTTTCTGCTAGAAAATGTGTTTAAGGGAGAAAATCGCTAAAAATATTGAAAAACGTGCAGAAAATTAGAAATATTTTGTTAGCAAGAAGAATAGAGAAAGGAGTTATTGACATACATGCCAAACAATTTGAGGGATGGAAATACATTATGTAGTCAATTCGAAAATTGCTGAATCCTTCAAATTAAAAATTATGTCAACTTACGGACATGATTTATGGATCCATTGTTAAATAAGAAAAAAGAGGAAAGATTACAAAAGTATTCGTAATTGACACAACATTAACCTATTGCGCATTGTTTGGAAACAACGTGTTTAAGGTGGATTTAGTAAGAGGGATGTTGAAGTAGTTTATGTGAATATGACTTTTTTACAAACTGCTTGCAGCAGAAAAAAAAAATCTGCTGAACAAAAACACCCAAAATGGTTTTACAAAAAGTAGATCTCACAGTGCTGAAATACAACATATGAAATACTCTCGTATAACCCAGCTATATTTTAAATATTTTAGCAAAAAATGTTCACGAATACTGCAATAACATAGTACAGTATATATACAATATAGCAGTTCTTTACATCCCAAGTATATAAAAAATGTTATTGTTGCATATTGCAACACTCGAATACCAAATATTTAATTGCAGGTAGCATTTTCCTTGGAGCCTTGCTGTCGCATGAAGTCAACTATGTTTGAAGCAGTGACGCCCTGAATGTCAAACTTTAGTCAGTACGCGCAGTGTTTGAATAGACACAATAACGCAATAGAATAGTTGCATTTTTTAGTAAAAATCGAAGCCGTTTCATAGTTTTAAAATTCTTTCCCATGTTCATGGTATGTAAGAAAAAAAAGATGAAATGACCGCAGCTGCGTAGTTTTCTTAAATTTCTGGGCACTTTGGGAGTTAGTAATATAGATGTTTTTGAATTTTTCGTAACTAACGAAACTATAGTTACCTTTCAGAAGACGGAAAGCTGCTTTGGAAATTAGTAATATATTTGTAGATAGAACACAGACTAAAACGGTACTTAAGCTCGTAAACTTCGTCATTGCATATTGAATCATACATGGCAAGGAATTTAATATTAGGTATAGGCCTACATATCAAATAATTCGCTACAAACAATATTAGAAACCTTAATGATAACCAAATATTCAGTACATATCCTTATACGAATTTATTAATATACTAGCTTACCCGTGCGACAACTCTCGGTCTCTATACCCCCATCCTCTTCCTTATTTCTCCATTTCCATATTAAGCCCGTAATATATATTTTCTTGAAGATCCTCTTATCCTCCGCCACTTGTTCTGTATTTCACCTAGTAATTGATAACAATATAATACACCTTTGTCAATACAAACTATTCTTATTTCACTTTATTATCGAGCAAAGAGGTACACCCGTGTTATTCAATTGCATAGAAGATCAAGAAATTAATAATTTCACATACATTTGCAGATTCAACAGGCTCTGAAGAGGTGGGGTAAAATCGAGAAGCGTCGAACCAGCAAAAATGTAATAGAATGGTCAAGAAGGTATCGTACTGTAGATTGCGGTGTGATAAACGTTTCTTTAAGCCCTTTGGCATCAAAATTTTAGTTTTTAAAGCCTTAGAACGCTTCGTTGAGGAGTTATTTAACGATAGAGAGGAAAAACAACAACCCCTCTTACGTGCGTTCCGGATTGCATTTTACACAAATATTTAGATGCGTTTTTAAACAAATCCTTCGTATTTTTAAAGTCAAAGTGCAATTAGTCACGACTCGTTGAAATTCTCTTTCTTTAGAGACCTCATTTATAAAGATTGGTTGCGTGTGAGAGGCGCAAAGGGAAGGTACACTACTGAAATAATATAGGAGACGATTTTTTCACATAGTTTACATTGCACTGGAGTTTTACAGTGAATGTGCCCAGTCTGCAGGGCGTTCGGACATTAACGAAATCCAGTTTGGACCTTTCATAAAATAGGTGGCTTTAATCCCAAACAAAAGTTGTAAAATCAATAAGATTAAAAACTTGATTTGCTTGCGTTATTATTTTTGAACGATTTTTTGTCAATGTGACGTAATGACAATTTACTAAATGAAACTCTCTGAAGCCACTACTCTCATATTTACTAGGAAGCAATTTTTATCGACAAGCTTCCTACAACTTTTGACATTTATTTCCGCTCTCTGCAATCACAATTAACCAATAATAAATTTGTACTTTTTTCATGAATGTACCTTGAACTGGAAATGTGTGTTATGAGAATCCTTTATCAGTACTAATAATAGAAATAGAAGTATATACTCACTAGAGGCCGGAAAAATATGTATATAAATATGAAAACAGTAAGAATATGTAAAATGAGATATAATATGTAGTATGAAAATACTCTAATTATAAAACACATTTTCATAATACAAAATTACATTTATAAAAAAATTCCTGAACAATTTAAAAAAATAATTTAATCGTTTTAACCTCATTCGGAGAACACAAATTAATACACACTTTGCACAACTTTTCCGTTGGTAATAAAAGTTATCTTGTCTGTAGTTTAGAAGTCAGACCAAGATGCAAGCAAGCAGACCATATGCACCTTGAGCTAGACTGGACGCAATAGAAGCCACGGTTGATATCCACGACTAGCAAACAATCACTGCAGCGTGCAACATTCTTATTGAAGTGTTACACTTGGCGATCGCCAAAGTTTCTCAGATATTAAGGTTAAAGGACACAAAACGCGGGGACAATGATACTTTTTATACTGAGATTTCACCATTAACCCGGGTGTGGTAACGCGGGAGTCTGTGGGATCCTTTCGTCTTGCTTGTTGTATTTCCCACGTTGGCTACCCTGACCATTGCTTTAGTACCTTTCTCTTTTTGTATCATGATATTTAGTGTGCTCTCAATTTGCCAGTTTAGTGAGTTTTATCCGTGTAGGAAGTTGTTGTTTTGTTTGGAGTGCCTAGGAACCCCCGCGTTACCTTCTACCTTAGCAAAGATGTCTTCAGTCTCGTACACTCTAGACTCTATTAGTTTGGGAACGTATTGCATGCTGTATTTTTAAGATAGGATTCCCCTACAAAGTTAATACTGAACATTTTAGGTCATTTTTAGGTACTACGAACATTTTAGGTCACTTTTTATGTTAAAAAAGGAGTGGAAGAATACGCCAATTGTTGCTGAAACGGGAACAGAATATCGTTACTCACCACCCTGGAAAAATCAGTCTGCACGCAATTCCAAAAGACCAGGATAATGTTTGATTATTGGTTTGGATATGATTAAGAGAATTACAGAATCCACCAACATCAAAAACTGAAATGGATTTAGAGAGGAATAAAAATGGTCGCAGTACCTATAAGATTGACAAAGGGAAATGACGGCAGTAATTGGGCTACGTATTTTGTCTCGGTCTGTGAAATGAGGGCATCAAAATCTTGCTGAATTGTGGAATGTAGGTAATATGGGTATTGAAATATTCCATTGTACTTTGAATTTGAAAAGATTTCAATGTTTGCTACGAAACATGGGTTTGGATGTGACAACACGCGCAAACCTGCAGAAAAATTAACTCCACGTATTAGATGCTTTCCTGATGAATTCTCAGACTTGCTTAGCAACTAAATTATTAATAAATTCTTTAATTATACGCAAAAAATGTTTAATAATAGAAGAAGAATATTATATTAATGTATTTTTTAATGATTAAGCATATATCATGAAAAGAGTGTGGGGGTGTGGAGACACCCCACGTTACCACTTTTGTTTCAAAAAGTCACGTTACCACTGCAGGGTTAATGAAGAAAAATTGCTAATTTTTGAAATATTTCTTTTCCCCCAAAAATAGAATATAAATTTTAGAAAATTCGTAGAATAAAAATATTGTGAAAATGACAACAAAAGAACCATGGACCGCGCACTATTTTTCCTTCCTCATTCATTTTTTCCTCCTCTTCTTTTACCAACTTAAATACACAATACTGCACACACCTGAGGGGAAACTGATCCGAATCTTAGCGATTGAACTAGCTGGGGCGGTGTCCTGCTGGTGGAGATAAATTGAAGGGGAAAACCTCGCAAGTGGCCTCTAAGATTCAATCTTCTGGCAGCGAATTGTTATCGTAACTATACAGGATTATGAATATTAAATCAACTCCTTTTTCTTTTTTTCTTTCTGGGGCATTTTCCAGCTCCAGAGAATGTCGATTTCAACTATTTGCGCCGGGTAGCCACTATTTCTCTCATGGGGACACAGTAACATTTACAGTAGACACACACACTTGCGGACCCCACGGTTTGTGGTCAGCACACAACTACACAAGGCTTCTCGCGACGTGAAAGACGAAAGACGTATACGTGAAAGACAAGAGACAAACATCTATACTCACGACGGGACTCGAGCCCGCGATCCTTCCGACCGAGGCGGTGGGTTGGCGCACACTCTAGCCACCTCAGCCATCCAACCAATATTACATCAAATGAGTCCATGAAACTGGAAACTTCGCGTGGGCCATGGGCCACGTCATCCGTGCTGCCCGGGGTGGAGGCGTTTTCGTTTTCCTCCCCTCCAGTTGCCCTTGGAGTTTGGAGTTTGGGAGGGCAGTAACTTAAAAAGACTAACTTAAAAACGTAATTTATTATTAACTTAAAAATTACTATAGGGCTGGCCTCTTTGGGCCTAGTCTAGTTTTATTTACAGTAATTTAGATAGATGTTGATAAGTTCTTTAAAATGTTCATCTTCTTGTTTTATTTTTTTATTTCATTCATTCACTCACTCACTCATTCATTCGTACATGGTCGAGGCGCGCCGGTCCTGTCATCGCCTTCACCCGCGGGCGACTGGCTTGCGCGCGCGCGGGCGGGCGGGCGAGCGTTTCGTGGCGACGGCGTGGCGTTGCCAGCGGGGCGGATAATAAAACAAGACCGGCGCTGCGGGGCGGCGGCGCTGCGCGGCGCCAGCGGCGCGGCGCGCCGGCCGGGCGGGCGGGCCGCGGCGCCCCTTCGTCAACATTTGCTCTCCGTCCTCGTTACAAGGAAATAAAATGTTGCGTTATCTGCGCGCATCATTTGTTTGCTCTGGCCCGCTTGCGGCCGCGGGGGAAAAAGTCATTTGGTTTTATGAACAACTTGCGCAGATTAAAACAGAACGCGTGTGTACTATTCGTGACAATTTCATCACATCTCGAAATGAGAATTTAGCCGAGACGCTCTCCCTTGCCGAGGGCAGCGGCGCGTGACTCGCCGTCGTCCCGCCCCCGCGCAAGCCTTCGCCTCGGTGGTGGGCGCGCTCCCACATTCGAGACCGACTCCGCTCCCGCCGCTTTCTCCAACCCGCCTCTGCAGCAGTCCCCGCTCCCATTCCGCCTCCGTTCTCGTCATCAACATCTCCATGCCCCCTCTTCGACCCCGCCGCCGTCGCCGTCCCTATCGTCGTCGAGCCCGCGACCTCCAGCGTCTTCCCCGTCACGACGTCGTTCCCTCTGCTGTAGTCAACGCCCCGCCGCCATCGTCCTCGCCGCTGCCGCCGTCGCCTCCGCCACTGACGTCGTGTTCCCTGCCGCCGCCTTCTCCGCTGTCGTCCCCCACCGCCATCATCGTAGCCGTCTTCGTCTCCGCCGCCGCTCTGACCTCTCCTTCCCTCTGTCCCCGCTGACCATCTGACGTCCCCGCGGACGTCCTCTTCCTCCTCTCCTTACCTCTACTTCGTCGTTAGATCACTGCCTCGTTTGTACGATTCCACATTGGCAATCTCTTGCCGTCGTCGCCACCACATCCCCGCCCATCCCTCCGTAGCCGAGCTGGAGTTCGCACGCTGCTACCCACCACTGCAAACCGGGAAAAACGCTTGGGCCATTTCAGGAGGGTGGCGCAGTTGCGCGCGGGTTTTAGGCGTCGTTGCTCGGGATAATTTTTGCGAAAACCCAATTAACTGGGTCGAAGGACGCCCCGGCTGCGCGTTGGCGGTCGCGGTGGGCTGCGCAGAGAGCGAGTGCAGCGCGCCTCGAATTGCGCAATCTCTGCGCGCGGGATATTTGGTGAAAAGTTTTACGGCAGGGGTGTCCACAACTGCTCACTGGTTGAAGTAGAGAGGTTTTTACAAGTACGTAGTTGCCAGCGTACGCATTTAATTGTTGTCCGGGATGGGGTAGGAAATGCATGGAGGCGCTGGTGTCGACCAGCAAACCTACTAAGTGACATGCCCTCTTACGTACCGTCTGATTGTTTTTGTTTCCGTTAGTTCTCCTTCAAGAAATTTGAAGAGTTCTGTTCGAGATGTAGCTTATCTTTTGAAATTATGCATTCTCCAAAATAGTTTTCGAAGTTTCGTTTCATGTAATTTAAATGATATATTCGATAATTAATGAGATAGGCTAGGCTTCCTTACGCACGTGATCCTATCCAAAAAAGTTAAAATGATATAGGACGTAAAAAGAACCACCAAATAAATATGCAATAGAAGAAATAACCCAACCTTAACCTTTTTTGCCTTGTTAGTTCTAACATGCTCCATCAGATCCTTCTCTCCATTTTTAGCTTTGCATTTGGTTTTGGAAGGGGATGGTTATACATTTCGTCGTGTATATTTTTTCATGATTGTTCAGCTATAATGTTCGCAAATGAAATTAAATTATATTTCATTTGTCTTGAAAAGTTTCCTCCCGGCGGTACCATGGCAATATAACGATATTGTGTTAATTCGACCTAGAGATATAATAGATAATGAAGCGGTACAACACTTACACCAAAGACCACTTGCATGAACCAGAATATTTTCGAACATTAATATTCTCGGTTGAATCTGACTTAAACTCGAAGACCTGCGGATTTGAAATTAATCTTTTAATTTTTCAGGGTGCTTTGGGATATGAAGCTCATACATTTTTAAAATTCTCTCAGAAACAACGGATGATTATTTCTTTAAATATCTTGCTCATTTATATTGAAGTTCCACATTTTCGACTCTTTATTACTCATTATCTGTTTCAGGGTATAGATATTTTTTTATTCAAAAGATTCGTCAATGCCAACAAAATAAATAGTTTCATGTACTGTTTCTAATATAATATTAGTTATTTTTGTTGATACTTTTTGTAAACAATAAATACGCAGGAAAAATTGCCCAAAAAAGTTTTCGTACTTACTGTACGATTAGTACGATCTGTATTATTGCACTGAATAATAAGGCGAAGCGTAACTATAAATTAAAATGTTTGAATTAAAGGAAAATACAAAAAAATTTAATTACCATTCTTTTCGGTGGTAATGAGAAACTGGACAAGAATGAAACTATATTCCTGTATCTACCAAAGACTTCGAAATGAAAAAAAAATGTTGAAGCGACTTCTGTTTTACAAAAATGAACTAAAAAATTAAAAGGTAGGCCTGTATATCTTTCTAGTCATTATTGACATTATATAACAAACTTTGTCGTGTTTTTGTTCTAGTGTTAACATATTTTTATTCCAGTATTCACGCTATGCAGCACATTGTACTATTGCAAACATGCTATTGCATGTTTATTTAGTGGTTCTTTTTACGTCTTACATTATTTTAACTTTTTTGACTGGAAAATAGGGAAAAAACTGAGAATTATTACGCTCGCATATAGTAATTAATAATGTTTGGTGCGTATCGTGTCATAACCAATCAGAAACTGCAAGAATAAGATTCGTTGCATTAACTTTCTACTAGAGTTCCACGAGAGTGTACTTCACTCAACTCATTTATCCTTAGGAATCCTAAACTTGGAAATGAAATATATGTATTGTATACCTTATAACTGAATGTTGCTTACAATATTATTGTTGCCATCTTAGGGAGCCAGGACCACAAGAATATGATACGGCTGACATCCATTTTGACTACCCCTGAGAGAGAAAAGTTCATTGTCGTTATCCCAAGCGAGAGTATCGACTGGTAAAAACAGACCCAAAGTGACTTTATTCGTCCAATTACAATCCAAACAATGTTTCAGTTTCCACGGCGGGTCAAAGCGGGAAGCAAAGCGTTCGGATCCCCGGGGCACTGTTGGCTTGATTGAAATAATTGCATTTCCGCTCTGTAATTCGGCAAATATGTAGGACGTGTTCGTTAGCATTAACGGTCTCCAATCACGTGCCGGGCCGCTGCTCCAAATTTCAACTACATATTGCATTAAAGGATACAAGACTAGCATGATGAATGAATGAGAACAATCTACGTGTTCTGAGCATTTGTCTTTATATGTTCAAGTTTCCCCAGTAAAGTGCATTTCACTTCCCGTTTTTTCTATATTGATATTACTGGTGATTGATTTCCGACTGTAAAGCTGGTTATAGATAAGGAGATGATGGTTACGGCGATCTTCCGATCTGTTTGCGAGGTATCTGAAATGAAGATTTTAAACGACCTCAGTGATTTTAAAGAACCTCAGGCTTGGAAATTTTGGCAAGAAATCTGAGTTAATTCTGAACATAAGTCTTCAAGAGCTTATCATTCAAAGGTTCCATAAACATTTTCGAAGTTATAGTTACATTTAAAGAAGCTCCTGAAGCAAAATAAACTACTTTTCGTTGTAAGGGCTGTGGCGATGTAATTAGTGGTGTAAATATCTGAACATTTTATTTGGCTAACATTTACAGTATTACACGGATAACAATGTATGATAGATCAGGTGTTTTCTAGATGCTGTGCTTAAAATACGTGCTTACCGTGATTACCCGTTATCATTGTCGTCACTATTCGCTTTTTTTAATCTTAAATATTCGTCGGAGTACGAAACAATCACAAAACCTGTACTTATGTTTATAGAGGTACTGAATAATTGAATCAATGATGGAATTAATAATCGATAATTGACACTATACGCATTTTCATGATACGTTTTAAGCATAGTACTAATTTGATCTTAATACGAAAACATGTCTCACGTGAAATCCAAATCCCGCACACTTGCATCGGCCGACTGATGTTTTCACTGAGGCCGACTGCTTCTAGACCACTCTATGGACTGACACTCCAAAGTACGATTGTACTCTCTTCTGCGAAACTTGCCTTATTAAATAAGACAATTTTTGAACTGAGTCAATGAATGTACTCTCGGCTCCCAAACACCTTTGCGTTTTCCCAAAGCATGTTTAAGGAAATGCTGTGAGAAAGACGTCAAAGTTGTGAAAAGGTATCAAACCCTGTGAGAAAGAAAGCTGCGAAAAGGCGTCGGCTGCATTGTGCGTAGCAGCCTCGCGATGGCCCGCGCCAGCGCCAGCCGCGCCGCGCCGCGCCGCTCAGCCAAGGCGCTGGGCCGAGGGCGGGCAGCGGGCGGCGCCTAATGCGCGAGCCGTGTCGGCGCGCCCGGCTGTCGCCCCTTCGCCCTCGCACACACGCACTGCGCCTCCGGGCCCGCGCCCACCAGCCCCTCCCTCCACCCCCGCCCTAACCCACGCTTCGCCTCGGCTCCCACTATCCTTTACTTCCCTTGGCCAAGCCTTTCAACTTACGCGGTCCTCCAATCCCTCTATACCCTTACCTTGACGGCACGCCCTCGCCTTTACCCTCGCCTCTGCCTTCGCTTTCGCCCTCGCGTATGCCCTCGTTTCCGCCCTCGCCTCTGCCCTCGCCTGCGCCCTCGCCTGCGCCCTCGCCTGCGCCCTCGCCTCCGCCCTCACCTCCGCCCTCGCCTCCGCCCTCGCGTCGGCCCTCGCCTCCGCCCTCGCCTCCGCCCTCGCCTCCGCCCTCGCCTCCGCCCTCGCCTCCGCCCTCGCCTCCGCCCTCGCCTCCGCCCTCGCCTCCGCCCTCGCCTCCGCCCTCGCCTCCGCCCTCGCCTCCGCCCTCGCCTCCGCCCTCGCCTCCGCCCTCGCCTCCGCCCTCGCCTCCGCCCTCGCCTCCGCCCTCGCCTCCGCCCTCGCCTCCGCCCTCGCCTCCGCCCTCGCCTCCGCCCTCGCCTCCGCCCTCGCCTCCGCCCTCGCCTCCGCCCTCGCCTCCGCCCTCGCCTCCGCCCTCGCCTCCGCCCTCGCCTCCGCCCAACGCCTCCGCCCAACGCCTCCGCCCAACGCCTCCGCCCAACGCCTCCCTCCACCGCTCGCCACGTCAGCAGCAAGAAGGGTTAGAGGGGCGGGGAGGTCGCGCCAGATGCGACTAAGAAGCAGCAGTGACGGCGGTGGCGGCGGCAGCGGCTGGCGCTGCAGTCGGCGATGATAAATGAGAGGCTCGGCGCGTGACGATTAGTGCGTACAGCGCGAGGAACGTGTAGCGGGCGGCGCCCCGCGGTCGGGTGACACGCGCTGCCGCGGCTGCCGCCTCCGCCCCTCGCAGCTTGCTTCCATCAGTATCGGGGAGGGAAGGGGCCTTCAAAGAAGGTTTAATTTCGAGTGGGAATTCATTAAGTCTTCAATATTACCATCACCCCGTCTTGATTGGTTCACTATTATTATTGATTGATTTATTAACGAGTGTGTCAACTGCTGAAGTCCCTGAAGAGTAGTGCATGTGGTATCACGGAGGATGGCTGTGTTCATCCTCCACTCGATCGTGAGAACCGAAATCAAGCTCGGCTTGTGGAAGCTGCATGTATCTAGGGCAGCAGGGCGCCGCCTCAGTCAAGTTCTAAGGTTCCGATTGATCTCCCGACATATGTGGTAGGGTGTGTGTGTGTGTATGTGTGTGTGTATGTGTGTATAAGGGATAAGAGATAAAGTTTATGAGAGATGAAGAGGGAAGGAAGGGAATATCGCGTTCTGTCTCCGGTCCGTTTGTGAGGATACTGCTCCGACATTCGCCTGGTATTGATCGGAGAAACAGCGGAGAACTACCCATCGGAGCATGGCCGTCTGCTAGGATTATTTAGATAGTAATTGAATTCGTTCTGCAACTAGTCAGTGTTGAAAATCCGCCACCGTCGATTCGAACCATCAGACGAAATAATACATTACTATATACAAGGTGTCCGGGGAGGAAAGGTCGAAACTTCGAAAATAAGTTCTTAGACAATTCTACGCATATTTTGTCTCATAAACTACGTGGATATTCCGAATGGTTGGGGCGCAATGAGTACTCAAAAGTTGGTTTGAAACAATGATTACTATGCAAAAATTTGCATTATGGAAGCATAGAAACATTCCAGAAACATGTAAATTGTTTATTATTAAAAAAGAAATGAATATATTTGCTCAGACAGAAAAAGTAAGCGAGAAATAAAAAAAACAGTTGAATTGTGTAAATTGGGTGCTTTTTTATTTCTCGCTAGAAGGATTCTTCCGAGGGTATTTGGAAGGGTATATGGTATATGAAAGTTTCAGACGATTTGGTATAGCGACCGCTGAGGAAGGTCACTTTCTCGGTAAGGGAGAGTATTGGGGACAGTGATGGCAGTGTCAGCCTCACAGGGAATATGAAGAAACATGAGTGGATTGTCGTGTTCACTGTTTATGTAGATTGCCTTGACTTGATTTCCTTTGGGAACACTATAGCATTCCATTGCATTGACTAGCAGGTTTATGATAATGGTACTAGTGCGAGAAATCTTTCATGTCACTAGACAAAGAACACCAAGATCTCCTGCTGTGCATTAAAATATTGTTTGCTATGTGAATACTGTGAGTGCTTGAATAATTTAAGACCCGTTATGTGTGTTGTTAATCCATGTAATTTACTGCTTCATGATACTTAAGGGAAAGTTCTTTTTTGATCGAAGTGGCGTTTAGAATGAACTAATTTTGGACTAAGTAGGATGCAACTAATGGCAAATTTAATTTTGTGATTGTCAAAAGTGATCATCTACTTAATCAATATCAGTCATGAGAATTTTAGTTTGTGGTGCCACCCATGTTTGTGGAGTAATAGAATTACGTTTTAGTTCATTATTACCACTTTTTTATGACACCGGAAAAGTTACGCTTTGACTTGAAGAAATTTTAGAAAGAATGTTGCCTATATGCAAAACAATTAATTTTAACAACAGATTAATTTTCTCGTCTTTTATGACAAAACTTATGTATCTTATCTAAATACATTAGCTTTTATTTCATAATACAAATGAATAACTCTTCAGAACGTCGTTTTTAGATGTTTAATTTAATATTTTGTAGTACTTTCCTACATTCAATGTATTTTTTCTAGTATACTGTGGTTTAATTTACTTCATTTTCAGGTTCTGTTATGACATAAGTAAGTTGACAATTCGTCTAGAATGTTGCTTGTTCAGTGCTTTTGTTTCCTGAGACAATAAGAATTGGCACTTTAATGTAAGACATTCTCGCATATGAGTATATTAAGAGGCAGTTCGTTAAGATGCGTAAATAGCTTCTCAACAAACATGGGATTGTATTAAATACGAGACGGATCCAGAAATTAAGTTTACATAAATAGTCAACAAAAAAACATAGAAAAACGTTTTTGTAGAAGGTACTGTACATGCTGCTCTCTTTTTCCACATAAACATTCACCAGAATAGAACATTTGTAATACCGTGGGATCATCATTTGTATCCCTGCATCTTAGAAGTCTGTGGCTTGGGATGGGATAGGTGCTAGTGTCTTACAGTCACCTACAACTATGCCTCTCAGTTGAATTTCTCCCCAGATTTTGGAGAAGGGCCGTGAAATTGCCGTGGCTACTCTCCGACGAGAACATTCCCCTTTCCCGTGAATATAATTCTATTGACTATCAAGGTAACGCTGCGTCGAAGACTGCGATGCCGAAGTTTAGATTATTTATGGTGATCTTACTCAGTACTAAAGTACTATAGTGCTCCGGACTAAAGTACACTTTAGCCCTGAAGAATACCGCGATAAGATGGTGGAAACGTCGCCATCGCAGCCTTTGGCGAGACAGTCAAGACCATTCACGTCGCTGTGGCCGAAGAAGCCTAGGACATCACATTCCATCATCCCGTTTTCTTGACACATCTGTGAGCGCGATGCGATTCAAGTTGCTCCGCCAGTTAAGCGAAGATGTAGCGTGCGTCTGGCCCAGGAAGCGTGATCATCTGGCGAATCTGTGAGCAATTTCCTGCGCGTAATTGCATCGCGAAGCCCTCTCTGCCGCAGGGCTGCCCATTGCGGGGGCCGCGCCAAGTGCTGCGCTCCTGCGCTACAAGTAAATACCCTGCGTGGAGCACCGGAGTCAAACTAAGCGCTACTCCCTCACTCAGGTCCTAGGTTCGAGTCCCGACGGCGGTAGGATTTTCGACACTAGCTTGTCAGCTAGGTCTAATTCAGTCGCTGTCTGGAGGAGAATTCTAGCGGCCGGCTGCTCTGATCGGTATTTTCCCGTGGTTTCTCCAATCAACACCAGGCGAATGACAGAGCAGTACCTTAACAAACAGGGCACGGACCTCGCGCTTTGAGCTTGTCCCGGCTGGATCGGTGCCCCTCTGGTGGGAGATATCAGGTTGAGGGGAAACCCCGCTAGTCGACGGTAGATCGGCGCCGGATCTCGCCATCCAGTGGGGAAAAGATCACCGCCACCTCCAGAGGGAAAAACACGCACTACACTTACGGGACTAATGACCTCTGTCGTTGACGCGCCTAGAATCACGAATCAATCAAATCAAATTGACCCGTCTCCTCACTGCCTCCACCTTGAAGCTTTCGATGTGAGAACCGCCGGAATCTAGGCAATATCACAGGGGAATTCACGCTACTCGTCGGACTTCCATATGTGGGATAGGGACAAGTCCCGAACCCACATATCCAAAGGTCGGTGGGGAACTCCTTCTCACTGCATCCTCTTTGAAGCTAACGACTTGAGTACTGCGGAGTAATTCGGGTCCGAGTGGACGTTACCTCTACTCATCCCCTCAGGCGTTGCGACCGTCTGCCCCCTCCCCCCCCACATGGTGCGAGGAGCGGGTTGCGGGGAACGGCGCGATCCGAAATGTCTGTCAACACCACCCGCGCCCCGTTAGCCGCGAGTAAAATACGTCGATGGCAAGTCGACAGTTCTCCAGACAGACTTAGTGAAATGAAACTCAGAGAGTGAGAACACACCGAGTTTATTACAGAAGTGAATAAAATACAGGTTATACAAATTTCTATTACAAAGTCGAAAATGGTTGTGAACCCTTTACAATATCTCCTTAGAAACTATATAGGCTACATCCCCACTCCTGTTTGTAAGTACATGGTGGAGGGGGAGATACTTGTTATGGTCAGAGACGCAAGTGCGCTCTGTGTGGCCCTTATCACGGGCGGAGGGGGAACTCCAAAGCGAGGATCTTGGTATCGCGAGGACTGTGCCCCGAAGTGACCTTTCATGATTACATGGAGGTTAAGGGGCAGGCGTTAGTTATTGGAGCCTTCGACGTCTAATCTGAGCGCAGGGCGCAACTGCGATGAAATTTATTAATATTTATTAGGTGCTTAAGATAGAAGTTCGTTAAAATTATCGGGGACACGAAAAGGCGCCTTCTTTCTGGTTCCATGATATTGGTTATCGGGCCTTGTGCTTTAATTAAATTCGTAAGCCCTGCTTTGCTCCGGAGTACATTGCGTAATGCTATGTACAGCCTGTACGCTCTGTACGTGGGGATATAAGTCCTCCCCCACCAGATCCGCTTCCCCGTCCTCGGGGATTTGTTTTTTTCTCCCGACGTACCACCAATTTAAGAAGCACCTTGTACAACATTTTTCTACACACATAACATACAAAACATAAAATAAACAATACGAAACCAATATCAACTACATTAAATTGTTTCCACATAATAGGAGTGGGTGTGATGGGAATTAAGTCTAATTTTAGTTTATTTACATCAAGGTGGGATGGATGAAATTGAATTTTCAGTTTTACATCATGTTCATTATACACATATACAAGTGGAAACGTCATGACATGAGTGGTTGACTTTGGTTCTAATGTGGTACTCATTGCTGATATAGGACAATTTACATTACTATAGATTAGATATGAACCTTGTAGTTCTACCGAAGTTTGGTTATTATTGCAAGTTTGTATTACAATTTCTTTAAGAGATGAGAAAAATAGGATGTCATTTTTGTTAAGATGTTGAAACAGCTTTACATCATTAGTTACCTGTGCGAAATCACATCCTGTTGTTTTCGTCAGATTACAACTGGTAACTCTCACATTGTAATTAGCACAAACATATGTTAATGTACCTTTTATGCAATCTTCCGTGGACCATTTAGAGGTAGGGCCCTGGAGATAATTCCTCTCGGAAGGAATTAACACGACGTTATTAATAGTAGGCACAGGTGTGATTGCGTACAAGTGATAATTATTACCATCAGTAGTTGGTACTGATAATATTACGACCAATCCCTGGTCTATTATGACAACCTGGCTCTTTGTGAATTTGAGGTTCTCAAAAACATGGTAAGGGTCACTATGAACAATAGATTTGACAGGATAAACCGCATACAGATGGTTCATTACGTTGGTAACATCTTCATTGGAGAACAACTGAACGTTCGTGATATCATGGAAAGACAAACTTATGGTATTTTCTAGAGTTCGTAAAATCTTCAAGAATCTTCTTAAACACATCGTAGTGTACTGATACTGCTCTAAAAGGTCTACTTTGAAATCCTGCTTTGACAATATTTGCTGAATTAACCCCATGTTTAAATTTATGTGATTCATTTCATTTACGAATTTGTGAGTGATAGAATTACTGAACGAGACTAGTTTATTAACATGTCGTATTTCCTGATCTCTGTCGCTTTGCAAGGCGGTAATTTGTGCCTCAAGCGTATCGTAATCCTCCTGATCTAAATTTCCTGAAATAAATTTTATAATTTTTCCTAGTCCATTGACAAGACCTCTTTTATTTCTATTGCGTGTGGGGAGTAATTTTGAAAGTTCCTTTTCAGCCTCTTTTAGTAGCATCGATATCTCGTAAGACAAGAAGGGAAAGGTATTATTACTTTTAGTATTCAAGGAGTCGGTGGTGTTTCTTATCTGGGAGAACGTTTCTGTTAAAGTGGTTAAGTTGAAATGGAACATAAACTTGTGGTAGTTATCTACGATGACTGCTGGGCCGAGGGCGTCAGCGTAGAATCCTTGAGTTTCAATTAATTTCGTTTTCATCCCGTCGCATCGGTCTCCGGTTCTGTAACAGAACATTTTCGCTTAGGTTTTACGTGGCGAATATGTCTGACATGGATTTTTCCGTTTTTCATTTTGCAGTGGATTTTGTTGGTTTCGGTTTTCACCACTAGGCCTTCGCGATACAAGTTTTTGGATTTTTTGTTACGCGTCAGCGGGTCTTTTACGTAAACAGTGTCATTTACTCGATATTCATGGAGGAAAGACGTCTTCTCTGGTTGGGGATTGCAAGCAGCCATTTCTCGGACTTGCGTTTCTTTGTTAATGATATATTCCTCTAGATCAGTTGTAGGTACGAAAATGTGGTCTAACGCATTGTAATGGGATCCTATCGTGACAGTAAAAGGGGTTTTCTTGGTGGTGGAGTGAATAGAAGAATTGTACAGCGTGATTGCGTCAATTACAATATGCGCTAAGGGACTGCTTCTGTCTTTGCCTCTAAGAATTCTCATTTTTTCTAGCATAGTCGAATTAAATCGTTCTACGGGCGAATTTGACGAAGAGTTCAGAGGTGTCGTGGCATGGTAAGTGATGTTATGGGATTTGCAAAAATCATTAATCAATTTGTTTTGAAATTCGGTACCTTGGTCGTGTGTTATTTTGGTAGGAAATCCATGGTGAGAAAAGAATTGTTTCAGTTTCCAGAGTACTGAGTACCCTGTACCATCCGGTAATGGGTACGCCTGACCATACTTTGAAAATACGTCTATTATTGTGAGTATTCTTTCTCCTTCGAAGTGGAAGGTATCTACGTGAATGGACGAAAACGGTGTGGGAGACGTAATAGGTCCTTCGTTCGGCACTTTATTCGGGTGGCGCTCGTACTTGTTCCTCTGGCAAAGTTCGCAATTATTGATATGGTCTCTGACTTGCGTCCTGAGGTGAGGCCAGTAATATTTCTGAGTAAGGTGCTCGATCGTTTCCGTAATGCCGTTGTGGTTAACACTGTGGTATTGCGCGACTAGTTGTCGTTGTAAGGTTTTGTCTTCGACATTTTCTACCAATTTATTGGTGCGTAAAATTACCAATTCGGATGTAAAAAGTTTTTGGCACGTTCTAATGAAGGGAATTTCGATCGTAATGTCATCGAAATATACTGCGTATTTCTCGCTTGGAATTATAATTTGAGGGAGGAGATTTTGTAGATCCTGAAGCAAATTGTGGTTTGTGACTCTAACTTTCACAATTTTGTTCCTTTTGAAGAGTGATTTTGTGGAGTAACCTGAAGTTTTACTAAATGAGATAAATAATTGGTTCTTATTTTGATTGAGGGATCTTTCTGACATTCTTAGGGTGAAGATAGGATCTTCTTGATTAGAATGTATCGTCTGGCAGTCAATTTCCTGTTGATAGTCTTTGTCCGGGACGGTAGCAATGTCTGATTTAGCGTCTTCATCATTGGCATTAATTTCTATGCGAGACAGCGCGTCGGCGACATAGTTAGTTTCGCCTTTCATGTTCTTAATCTCAAAATTAGATTCTTCCAGCGGTTGGTCATTGAAGCTATCTAATTGTTCGACGTACGTCGACCGGTCAAATGCAACATCTGAAAAGTATTCCCTCAGGTATTCGGGGACGTACTTTTCGAAGTCGGAGAAACAATAGCTGTCGTGCACAAAAGCGGAGACATATATTTCTCCTTGCTTACTATTGACTGGGATCGTATGATCGTGAGAATTCTGTTCGATTCTATACTGTTTTTGTTTAAGCGGGGAATGAAAATAGAGTGGGATCTTCTTATCCCCTAGGGTGATGGTATTAATACCGTAATCGATTATTGCTTTCAGACGTGCAAAATCTGAAGAACCGATGAGGGCGTCAAAATAATTGTGCCACTGAATTACTCTAAAATTAATAGGCGAGTCCAGACCGTACTCAGAAAATATCTGATAGCGTACGTTGTCCGTTCCTCTAGTTTTCGCATGGATGGACTGGATGCAAAAATCTTCCTTAAAAAGGTATTCAGAAAACATTTCGTAAGCGGGGTTCGGATTTATCATAGAGTTGCTGGCGCCGGTGTCAATTAAGATCTTTAGACCAAACAACGTGATGAAAGGGAGTTCTGGGGCATTGTGTATATTATTCAAGTCTTTGGTATTGATGACGCAACCTCGCGAAAATCCTGGTTCACGAATTCGCTAGTTTCGAAGTTCTCATTTGTCTGCTCTGGATAATAGTAGTCATACTTCTGAGAGGTTTCGTCATAGGTGTCCTCATAATTCTGTCCGCTATAGTCAGTATAGTCAATCTGATTGTCATTGTGGTAATTCGCGTTTTGTCTGATAGTGGAAACACCTGACATGGGAGTCTGTCTATTACCTTGCGGTCGATTCGGCGGGTCATGCATTCTTCCAATCTGCGAGGGATGTGGATATGGTCTTCCCTGACCTACAGGTGGTCGAAATTGGGGAGGCCTAATAAGAGGAGAACGATGCAAATTTTGCTGCGTGAGATTTTGCGGCTGACTTACATGCGGTGGCAAGACTCTACTTGGTTCAGGTCGATGTGGCATTGGCTGAAAACGCGACATATTTGGAGTAAAATTAGAATGCGTAAAAGGTGTGGGGAAGCTACTTCTGAAATTAAACGTGGGCGTTTGATTTGTTTTAACCTGTTGGTTGGGAGTTGGAAGATTTTGTTTTTGGTTGTTGCGCAATGAATCCATGTAGCTTTCGTATGCTCGTTCGTTGTCATAATCGCGGCATGCACGAAGAGCTTGAGAGAGGTCTGTAATCTGTGCGTACCTAAGGTATTCGCGATATGGGTTAAGGATACCTGCTCGGAAAGCGCCTAAAGCTTTTCCGTCTGCTTCCTGTAACTTCATTTCTAGAATGGGATTTTGATGATTCAATTTTAATGTACTTTTGTACTTAATGAGTAGTTGATTTAATCGGTCATGATATTCCAGGAAACTTTCATTGCGTTTTTGACAACAATTGGATATTTCGCGGAACAAGATGTGTTCGTCGCGAGCGTCTCCGTATTTTCTTATTAACTTTTCCTTTAGTCTTTCGAAATTCGAATTTGTTTCGACATCGAGCACTGATTGTGCTTCGCCTTTGATTTTGGCTTTTACTACATTGAAAAGGAACATATTAGTTAGTTCTGCATTCGGGGTTTCCGGAGATCTATGAAAATTTCGCAAGAAAGACTCGCATTGGACTAAGAAATAATCTAAATTACAGTCGGAAGTACCGTTAAATTCTGGCAACAGATTAATGTGTGCCATTTCCCACTTTGTGAGGGGTTCGAAGCCTTGCGCCATTATGTAAATAAAATTTACCTTAAGTTATGGAATAAATTCCTTAAAATATTCAATTAAGATAATCTTTAAAATTAAAATTAATTTTCTAATTGGTTACTTTCAAAATGAAATGAATTATAAATTTAATTCTGGTTCACAGGTTATAAAAATGCAGGATACGAAAGTAGCTTTTTAAACTATTGCGTTTAACTACTGCACTTCTATAAGTAACGTTGCACTTCTGAATTTTGCTTAATGAAAATGCACGATAACCAAAAATAGCTCTTTGACTACTGTAGCTAAGCACTGCACTCATTAACACAGCGGTGTGAAGTCTCACTTACAGCATTGAAGAGATGAGGATCCAGACCAACATCCTGCGTCTGAAGTGGGGCGTTCTCTCAGGTTCCGTTGATCACCAGGCCGGTCCGAAGTGGATGGCAGCAGGGCGCAGCAGGTCGCAGACTCGAAGGCCTCTTAATGGGTGAAGAGGTTACTGCTGGCGATCGGCTGGCCTTAAGAAGTCCTCTGCAATGGCGATGAAGACCGCGTGCTCGTCGTGGACGTTCCGTCGAGACAGGGCAGCAGGGCGCGGCAAGTCGCAGTCTTGAAAGCCTCTTAATTGTTGAAGAGGTTACTACTGACGATTAGCTCGCTTAATGTCTTCCGTAATTGCAATTATTGGACACCTGCCATCCCGGCTGAGCCCCCAGTAAAATACGTCGATGGCAAGTCGACAGTTCTCCAGACAGACTTAGTGAAATGAAACTCAGAGAGTGAGAACACACCGAGTTTATTACAGAAGTGAATAAAATACAGGTTATACAAATTTCTATTACAAAGTCGAAAATGGTTGTGAACCCTTTACAATATCTCCTTAGAAACTATATAGGCTACATCCCCACTCCTGTTTGTAAGTACATGGTGGAGGGGGAGATACTTGTTATGGTCAGAGACGCAAGTGCGCTCTGTGTGGCCCTTATCACGGGCGGAGGGGGAACTCCAAAGCGAGGATCTTGGTATCGCGAGGACTGTGCCCCGAAGTGACCTTTCATGATTACATGGAGGTTAAGGGGCAGGCGTTAGTTATTGGAGCCTTCGACGTCTAATCTGAGCGCAGGGCGCAACTGCGATGAAATTTATTAATATTTATTAGGTGCTTAAGATAGAAGTTCGTTAAAATTATCGGGGACACGAAAAGGCGCCTTCTTTCTGGTTCCAAGATATTGGTTATCGGGCCTTGTGCTTTAATTAAATTCGTAAGCCCTGCTTTGCTCCGGAGTACATTGCGTAATGCTATGTACAGCCTGTACGCTCTGTACGTGGGGATATAAGTCGCGTACGCAGCTCCTCTGACCCGTGGGGAATGGTGGTGGTAGTGGGGGAGAGGTGCGTACGTGGTACTGCGGCTGTAGGATTGCGTTTACCCCCAATGCATTGGGGCAGTACGGAACGTTTCTTATCAAAGAAATATTACAGATTCTGAATGCCCGCAAGACATTTTGCTTGAAGTGGTGTTTTCACGGGCTGTGATCTACTGAAGTTACAGAATAACTATTACAAAATACTTTTCCCCTTTTTTTCACATGTTATTCCTTCAACTGAAGATTAATCGGGAAATATTTGTTGTATTTCCAAGTAAGAGCATGTTTTACAATCTACACGCTGAGCTAGGTCAGGGCACTACAAAACGTTTTGCTTTGACCCTCTAACGGCTGCAACGGTGACACACCAACATTTTCCCTTTATTTTACACTCAAACAACTAAAATAGAAGGCAAGCGGAGTTCTTATGACAAAGGAATATTGAAATTATGTCAACTCACATTATTGATGGTATTATATGAAAAAATATTATTTAAACACATTATCCGTGATGCATTTCTTGTCGCTGATACCGAGTTACGTTGTTTTTATCGAGCAAATAAAAGTTAGGTAAAGAACATGTTAGTGATGTTTCAGGAATATAATTGTAGTTTCATAGTAATGCAATTTTTTGCATATATTTTTTGAACATGTGGAGATGAGAACTGTAAGATATGTAAGTAGATTATGATATCATTTAGCATGACGAACGTTATCTTTTCTGGAAGATTTGTTTGTAGACGGCCAATAAATTCTAAACTTAACAGGGCCAATACTTCCAAGGCTGATTGGCAACGAAATACACCTTCCGTGAACAAAGAAACGAACAACTCTCGTACGATTATCGTATTATAGGAAAGACTCATGGGGCAATAAGCACCGAAAATCGCGTCAGTTGGCGACCCTGGCTTTCTGGGTGCGCAACGCCCTAGCCTTCCCTTGGCTCTCCCGGCCCCTGCCGCCGCGCCGGCCGCTGGGCCTACGGTCCCCACGGGCGGCGGGCGGCTGCGCCTGCAATTAGAGCTAAGTGGCGAGTCGCGAGCCGCCCCTGCCGTCCGCCGCGCCACCTGCGCTGCCCTCTCCCGCCACGCCACGCCACGCCCCGCTCTCCGCCCCCTCACTCAACTCAACCGCCCCGTCCCTTCTCGCCCTGACTCGCCCTGTCCCACCCTGCCCCGCCAGCTCCGCCCCGCCCCGCTCCGTTCCGCCCCGCTCCGCCCCACCCCGCTCCGCCCCGCTCCGCCCCACCCCGCTCCGCCCCGCCCCGGTTTCCCCCTGCCCCGCCCCGCTCCGCCACACCCCGGCCCGCGCCGGCCCGCTCCGCCCCGCCCCGATCCGCCCCGATCCGCCCCGATCCGCCCCGATCCGCTCCGCCCCGCCCCGCCCCGATCCGCCCTCCCCCGCCCCGCTCACCCCCGCCAACACTGCCCTTCCCGCCCGCCAACCCCATCCGCTCAGAGAGTCGGCCGCACCCTGCCTTCGTTTCGAGAGTGCGTGCTCGTTCAGGGCGCCGACATTGAATTAGAGGCATGCGATCCGCAGATAAACGGGAAAATCGTTGGAAATGTTGTTTTCTATAGCACAAAGCCATATTCAATTATAGCTAAGTACCGTCCTACGCGCTATTTGCTGATGACAATTTGAAGAGATTTTCTAACAAAAAACGCGAATTTGGGATTGATATCTTTATGGTATTTTTAATTTATATCTCTTGTAGTATTATTTCTGCAGTAAACCTTTCCGTATGTCTTTAACTTTTTGTTTCGTCTTCGAATAATTGACATTATTATAAATGATGATTACAAATTATTATTAAATCTTGTTTACGAACTGCGAATTGTTTACGAATTGTACTGGGCCCTGAAAATATATCTCAATGTTCACTGCATTTATTTACGAATTGCTAAAAACAATTGTAATTCTAAAAATCGTTCCCATGAAAGCAATAGGCAATGACTTTGCGAAAGCTTCATTTACTTATAAAGTAAGCACAACTCCAAAACTCAGTTTAACTTTTAATTATATGAATCGAGGTCAGAAAAATGACTCTCTATTTCCTCCTTACCTAACCCTTCAGAAATGTGATAAGTGAGTTCTTCGCAGTGGGAAGTCTAGATCTATTTTCTAGTTCTAGCTTAGTCCTTGTCTAGTCGAAGTTCATGTTCCATAATTAAAAATACTTTAACATATGATTACAACTGTGCATTGTACAATGAAAGAATATGGTCAAGCGATATTTTTGTTTGTCATCTAGTTAGAAACGCAAAAGAGAAATGTCAGTTAAATGAAACGTCGTTTTTTATTGATGTATGATGAACTTCGGAAGCGAAGGGTCTCTTCTTCGGTATACTGAAAGTGAGCAAATAGGACCTTGATATCTTCCTTTTGCTTTGTTCAGATTCGTTGTTTCGTAAATATTAATAAACATTCATATTATAATAAAGATGGATTAGCGGAGACATGCCATGGGAAATTTATTGGACTCCAAACTATTTGGACAATTTTCTATGCATGTATACTTCATAAGGAAATCAATCAATTAAATATTGTATAGAACAAAAATGTATATATTTTCAACCAATAAGTTGTATGTAAATGGAACTGTTGTTATCTCCTCTTTGGCTTTTCTCCTGTCAGAAAACTCCTTCCGAGATGTCACCAAATTTATTTTACTCTGATCTCTCCTAAGATCGGTGCCATGGCTAAGAGAAGTGGAGGTGTGTGGTGAAGAGAAGTGGGATGTGTGTGATGAGAAGAAGTGGGGATGTGTGTGATGAGAAGAAGTGGGGATGTGTGAGATGAGAAGAAGTGGGGATGTGTAAGATGAGAAGAAGTGGGGATGTGTAAGATGAGAAGAAGTGGGGATGTGTGAGATGAGAAGAAGTGGAGATGTGTGGGATGAGAAGTGGAGATGTGTGGGATGAGAAGTGGAGATGTGTGGGATGAGAAGTGGAGATGTGTGGGATGAGAAGTGGAGATGTGTGGGATGAGAAGTGGAGATGTGTGGGATGAGAAGAAGTGGAGATGTGTGGGATGAGAAGAAGTGGAGATGTGTGGGATGAGAAGAAGTGGAGATGTGTGGGATGAGAAGAAGTGGAGATGTGTGGGATGAGAAGAAGTGGAAATGTGTGGGATGAGAAGAAGTGGAAATGTGTGGGATGAGAAGAAGTGGGGATGTGTGGGATGAGGAAAAGTGGGGATGTGTGGGATGAGGAGAAGTGGGGATGTGTAAGATGAGAAGAAGTGGGGATGTGTAAGATGAGAAGAAGTGGGGATGTGTGAGATGAGAAGAAGTGGAGATGTGTGGGATGAGAAGTGGAGATGTGTGGGATGAGAAGTGGAGATGTGTGGGATGAGAAGTGGAGATGTGTGGGATGAGAAGTGGAGATGTGTGGGATGAGAAGTGGAGATGTGTGGGATGAGAAGAAGTGGGGATGTGTGAGATGAGAAGAAGTGGGGATGTGTAAGATGAGAAGAAGTGGGGATGTGTGAGATGAGAAGAAGTGGAGATGTGTGGGATGAGAAGTGGAGATGTGTGGGATGAGAAGTGGAGATGTGTGGGATGAGAAGAAGTGGAGATGTGTGGGATGAGAAGAAGTGGAGATGTGTGGGATGAGAAGAAGTGGAGATGTGTGGGATGAGAAGAAGTGGAAATGTGTGGGATGAGAAGAAGTGGAAATGTGTGGATGAGAAGAAGTGGAAATGTGTGGGATGAGAAGAAGTGGAAATGTGTGGGATGAGAAGAAGTGGGGATGTGTGGGATGAGGAGAAGTGGGGATGTATGTGATGAGATGTGTGACGTGTGTGTCTGATGGGATGAAGTGGGGATGTGTGTGACGGGAGAAACGAGGTGTCGGGGTAGGGGAGCCAGTCGAAGCGGGTGGCGGGGCGAGCAGGAGTAGTGGCGGGGCAAGGGGATGAGGTGCGGCCCGGGGAGGGCCAGGGGAAGCGAGGGAGTGGGGAGGACTGCTCTTAACGCGAGGGCGCCAGCGCGGCGCGACGTTTGGGTCAACGAGCTCCATCGGTCACGCCCTCGCCGAATGGTTACAGCGCGACGATGAATATTAAGAAGGTGTCGTGACAAGAGTTCCGCATATATCTCCATCGGGCGTTCGAGTGGCTCCCTGACGCCGTCAGCGCGCCCGCTCCTCCTCCTCCTCCTCCTCTTCGCCCCATGCGCTCTTCGCGAACGCGACGCTAAGGGTTCCCTTCTCGCTGCTTCTGTTCTTTTCCTGATATTTTGTCTCTTATCACTTGTTTTTTCAAATATTCTCTGTCCGTTTCTCAGTTCATATCCTTCAGGCTAACCAGTTTATTCTTCAGTGCCCGGTCTGTTAACCCTGCAACTCCTTCTCAATAGCACTTCCTTCCCCCAACCCCACATAAATCAATTTTGCCGACGATGATTTTTCTAAGACTCTGTCTGATGTATCAGTTCCTTAAGTATTCTTTCTCCGTTTAGGAATTCTTGAGAATAACTTTCTTCCATTACAGCTCATGCTTTATTTGAAAACGTCGAAGTATATAGAAGTAAGACAGACTTAAAACGTACTTCCGTTCATTTCAAACGTTTTTTGCTGTTTAACTTTCCGATCTATCTGTCTATCAATGAACATAAACCAACATTCTGTCACAATGGAATAATTTCAATTAAATTCCGGAACGTCCTCGAATTTTCTATACTACGATTTTTCTAACTCAGTCCCCTCAAGGCCCGTCTTCACGTTGGAATATGTCACGGTATTTCGCGACGTTCTCATTCGGCCAGGTATCGCATGATCACGACCTTATCAAGAAGTGTTTGCGATCATGCGACTTCTAGCGGTACGACGGAGAAAGACGCGAAATGCCGTGTGATATTCCATCGTGGCCATAGGGGGTTTGATGGGCAGAGTTAGAAAAATCGCACCATAAGAAGTTCGACGGATCATTTTGATTTGCGACATTTCCAAACTGTGCCACCATTATCTGCTCCTTCTCCGTCCTCCATGGCCGCCATTTTTTGCTGTCCTCGCCATCGGGCCGAGGACGCCGCGTCCGCCAACGACGCGACGCGGTGTGTTCTTTGGGGCCAACAGCGCTCTACCCGCCCTGGCGTTCCCTTCACCGGCCATCCCGCTCCACCGCGCGCTCGCCCGCACTTGCCCAAGCCAACCCACCCCACCCCACCCCACCCTACCCCGCCCCTGCCCCCATCGCCGCTCACCCGCTCCGGGTGCGTCGCTGCCTCGCCATGCGACGCACCCTGCTTTATCGATTTCCGTGACAAGCGACCTTTGATCTTCGGCCCCCTGTCAGCGCCTGGCCTCAGCCTCCACCCCTTTCTGCTCCTCCACCGCTGGAGTCAGCGCCGGAGGCGAGCAGGCCGGAGGAGAAGATCTCTTCCGCTGCGTCGATGCCTATCTTTGAGAAGGAAAATAAAAAGGAACTTGAGGAAAGAGAGTTGTTGAAGATACGGACTTGCAGATGAGCCGATATTTTTTCTGATGGAGAAGAGTGCGTGTTTGCCGATATCAAAGTTTTCACGGAATTCTTATTTTGTAAAAACGTTATCGCCATCTCGAATGGCTTATTTCAAATAATATAGTGTGTGTCGTTCATCGGTCTAATCCCAATGGTCGCGAGTTCGAACCCTGTCGTAGACTTTCGAGTGTAGTTTCACGGGGGATCTCTCTTTGCGATGACCGCCTAAGAGCCCTGCATGTGTGCGGTTTTTTAGTGCTTGGCCTATGGTTAATTTATTTGGGAAAATTCTTCCAACAATTTGTTTTAGCCTGTAGAAATTGTTTTATTCTGCGTGGAAACAGCCATATTATTTTGACAATTCATTATTTTCTTCTTTCTTTCGGAACTTTCTCCATGTCTCTCTCTAAAGCGAATCTTTTGCGATCTCTACTTTCATTTCAGCGACCAGTAGCTACAATATTTCAGTATGATTTTGAAAACTTACATTTATGATCTTGAGTATGAGATTAATACACATTACGAAGTTTACAAACAGCGTTTCTGCGACAGATATTCATGAAGACACTACAAAATGTAACAAAATATTTCTAGTTTATACATTATAGTATATAATGTACGTATTATATTGTCGATGTGTTCTTGGACATTGTTATTTTATTGATGATTCTTGTGGAAAATGCAATTTATAGGCAATTTTGCAAAATGACAAAGTCTCAATTTACTACATATGTGAAAAAGCCCAGGGTTTATAGTGACGGTGACTAAATTGAAAATGATATAATAAAGAAATTGTTATTTTTATTTACTGCAATGTATAATATTTTGTTTAAATGTTTGAAAAAGAATTTTGCGACGACTTACTTCGTCCCATTTTGATTAACTACTTGGTTAATTCTGCTGGTTATCTCTAGACATTTTGTCTTGTACGCAAATGGTAATGAGAAGCATTTTAGAAAATAGTTCTCATGCAATGCAAAAGCCGTGCGTGTCCTAACATGCAAATTTTTCTATGGTAAATGTTTTATCCCGACCTTTTAATCTGATCCATGTTTTCTTTTCTTTCTCAGGTGAGTGACGCCATGTTAGGTGGCCCCGGAGATTGCCGAGGAAAGCCTCCGCCAGCCCTTTGTTTCTGCGTGAGTAGTGCATTGAAACAGGAGGTGCAAGCCAAAAGTTTGTGAGAAACAACTCTGAGTACAATCACACCAGTCGGGATTATATTTAACTCTAGATTACAAAGGCGACCTGTACCAAGCGTTAATAAAACAGCGTAGTCTGGCAGACTTCTTTGGGTAAAAATAATGAAAAAAACTTTTTTCATTTTTACATTGAAACACTAGATTTAAGGGATTGAACATGTATGATATGGGATTATAAAATGTATCTTAAAGGTTTTTATAGATATATTTCGATAACGTGACTCTCACAGCACACATTTGCTTGGTGCTGAAGCGTGTGCAGTAGTACCTCGTCTTGCGACCTTTGTTATGATTGCCGTCGTCCCTTTATGATTGCTAAATGTTCAGAAAAACACTTAAATGCTACATTTTTGTATTCATAATTCACAATATTAGCCAATATATCGCCAAAAAAACTGACGTAATTAGCCATAGTCTACTGGAAGCACGTGCGCAAGGTTACGTGTATTTCACTGACGCGTCACAAAATGAAGGTACCTAGATTTTCAGAAACGGGAGTGGGAGACGCTTTCGGCACCAGCGTCGTCTGACCGACGACGCCTTTGTTATCTAGGTGTCACTTGCGAAGACCTTCTGGGAGTAGAGAAACTGTTCTCTGAGATCAAACACAATAAATGCTGAAAAGCGTATGGTAGGTTGATAGTGCAAAAGTAATGCAATGTGTGTGTTTAGCTCCTTCTGCTATTCAGCTTGTATCTTGTCATCGCGTGCAATCTCGTCCGTTGAGAATGATTTTTATTCTCCGAAGATATAAAAATTCACAGGAGTCAAGTCGGGCGAATACATCGACCGAAGATGCGAGAACCAAATTGTTTTTCGCCGAAGAGATGCGGGCTGAAAGTGATTCTTCCTTGGATATTTAGTGAGCGATCCGTGCTTCCTGTTCCTCTTCTCCGTACTTTTCCTGTGATATCTTTTCTTAGTTGTGTTAAGATACCTCGTTAAAAATTCAACATAGCTCGTCCATCGTTTGTGAAAAATCACCCCAATATCTGATATACATTACTGATAATTTAGTGTTGCTACCAGTGGGAAAAGCGTATCTAACCTTCTCGAGCGCATCTAACCTTACCAAGCTCGTCTTAAAAGTACTTGCTTTTACACCGTGGTAAAACTGCTGTTAACGAGGATTTTAAAAACAAATCTTGGATAAAATGTTCTTGCATGTTTATCACTAGGACCCGGATGTATATGACTAAAATATTAGAAATATGCAAGAATTTATGACCTAAAAAATACTAATAAATGACCTTAAGTATGTCTTTAAAATTTTTTGATTGCATTTTTGAAACCTTGAAAATCTTGCCTCTGTTTAAATTACCATTATAAAATATAGTACATTCACAATTTACCCCTTTTCCTTTGGCGTCCCATGAAGACAATTCCACCTATTAAAGTTAATTATAGAACCGATTGACTTTTGTACAATACCATACAAAACTAAACCAACTCTTCCTTCGCATCTGGTTCTTTCTACGGTCTCTTTTTCTCCTATGTAGCTTACCTTCCTAATTCAAATACATATAAATTTATAGGAAAGACAGAAAATAATTAGATAAAATTAAGAAATTAGACAACAATTAGGAGACTGAAAAATCTATTTAAAACAAGTGCAAACAAATGTTTGAAAACGAAATCAAAAAAATGAAAAATATGACAAAAAATACGAAAATTCATGTAAAAATATGACCATATTATTAAAAAATTAACGGAAATGACAAGAGGGTTTAAAAAATCCAAAAGATGACTGTACATTACACGTGAATATTGCATAATTTTAGTCATTGTGATAAAACCATGCTTAACATATATTTTCCATGGAAATAACCTAAATAAAAAACTATGACATTTATTTATTACCTATTTGTTAGTGTTAAATAGAAGTTAGCAAGCTTCAAAGTTGGAATCTGACTCTACAAACGTCTGTACCTAAAATTGACTACAACGTTGTAGTCCCTAACTCGCTGATTGAGAATGGATAAACGAAAATTCATCTAGAGAAATTAGACTGTATGTTAGTATAATCCTGCTGCCTTCAAAGCGTCGGTATTGCTGTTGAGATTACACTCAATGTTACTTAATTTTAGAGGTTTAAATAAGTGAAAATATCTTTCTTTGAAGGAGAATGCATGACACATCAATCTTCTTACTGCAGAAGTCATTTCAGTCTACATGAATCCGGGTCTTTCAAGTCCAAATAGATTTTTGAGATTTCACGGAAAGTTCAGCGAGAAACCCTTGGAGGATAAATTTTCTGTGCACATGCAACAGTTTCCTTCATACAGTTCGTAAACTCATATGAAATGATTAAAGATGTCTTGTTTGAACCATCACATGAAAATGGTTTACACTGTAATTGATGGAATGTCGTATTAATTATTTAGGTTCATCTAATAAATATCCGAAATAATTGCAATAAGAAAATGTTAATATTAAAAAACATCCATTCTTTCTCCCCAGGATTCATGAACTAAACTAGTTGTGCTTCAAAAGCAGCGGACAGTTTTCAACCAGCAAGCATTTTTTTCCGCTCCGAGACCCGAACTCAGATCTTTAGAGTTAACTCACAGTCACTCATACCACTACGCCACAGAAGCCCCGTGTAATTCCAGCTCGCGCTGACGCTTATAATCGTAAATGCTCGCTTCATGTAAAATACCTTCAAACATGAAAATATCAGTTTCAAACTCGCAAAGCTTCGAGTTCATTCAGATCGATCGGAGTAAATACATTTTGGAGAAAATTTGCTAATCGGTTTAGGAGTTAGCGTTGACCATAGAGGAACAGACAGACGTTTTGCTGTCAATCGATTTTTCGGTCTCAAGGACTCAAAATTCTGGCTCCACCATGTGTTAGTGAATTTGTTATATATTTAGCAACTGGATTTATCCACTTTTTTGAAAACAGGGCTAGGAAATAATAGTTTTCTGCCGAAAATTCGCCCTTTTCTGGCGCACGATTACACAAGTTTCTCTTCTTGTGAAGTACCTTCGATGTTTTCCGTAAAAGTTATGTAGGTTATTTCGATTCACGGTATTCATGTTTCAATTCTAAGAGATGACGCGTGCAGCTTGAGAGAATTGCTTGGCAGACAAACCGAGTGAGTCGTGCAAACGTTATCTCCTGGGCTCTTGTGATGGCGCGCAGAAGGGTGAAGTCGGGAAAGGGAGTGTCAACACGTCGGCTTCAGAATGATACTTTGCAAGGTAGATGAAATGAGTCACGAGACACGCCCTATTAATTGAAAAATTACAGTAATTTCCATTGCGAAAAGCAAATGGTATGTTTTGCTCTCTTGCTGTGTAGATGTATGTATACAGGATGAGTCACGTAACATTAGCACTGTAGTTTCCTGTAGTTTCCATGTATCCTGTAGTTTTTGAACAGTTGAAGTTATTGAAAGCAGTTTTCACGCAAGTGCATGAGGAAATTGGGCTAACTGATGTATTATTCGTTTCCATTTTATAACTTGTACTTTACGAGACATCGAGCTAACTTTGTTTTTTCAAATGGAAATATACATATTTTTAGTCTATCATAACGAGCGTAAGAAGATGAACACAGTATAAAACAGACTATCAGTTTTCTTAGAACGGGTCTTCATATTGTATGGAGGACATGAAAGGGATGAACAACAGGTGTTGACGGCATGCATGATGACCACTAAACGTGATAGGTCGACACACTTAAATTGTGTGCAACTCCTCAACAACAGAAACCGGCTGCAGTTTTTTTAACCGGGAGGTTGTTTGGGAGGGAGTTCCCAAAGTAACAAGCGATATTTTTTCTCAAAATTCGCCTTTAGATTTTTAAAAGATCTATTTATCATTGCTTTTTATTGTACGAAATCGGGGTAAAGCATTTTTTATTCTTCTTTAACCGCTAGGGAGAATGTAGAAATCAATACCTCTTGAGTTGAATATTGAGATGCCATTGGCCACAATGTCCATTAGGGAAGCGACCTCGATGTCAATGGTTTGAAAACATCGATGTTTCTGTAAAAATATGGCTGTTTGAAACATCGATGTATTGAAACTGATGTTTTTTGAACATCGATGTTTTGTGCTCGATGTTTTGTGGTCGATGTTTTTACTTTTTCAATGTTTTGTTCATGGATGAAATATTTCCATAACCGCCATTATGTATAAGTTAAAATAGGACATAACTGATGGTATTACTGTCTGTTATGTTTAGAAACATTGATGGCTTTTGGTCGATGTATTATAAACATCGTTGTTTCAGTTTTCAACATCGATGTTTGAAAACATCGATGTTCTGTTGCTGATATCGCATGACTAGTGACCACACATGCATAACCTTCAATTTGCACAAAAGGGGTTCGCAGCAGCTCTCCGTCGCGCTTATCAGCGAGAAGATTTCTCAACCCGCGTCGAACTGCTCGAGAGGGGATTGACCACTAGGGATGGCAAAATTTAGCAAAAAAAATAGATATACAGATACTTCGAAACATCACCAAAAGGTTTTGGATTTTGATAAAAACATTGTCGTTTTAAATATGATGAAATATTTCAAAGTAAAATGTCCTGGTTCCAATGTGATACTTAATACGTCAATAGCTCAAAGTGAATTCTGCCTGAAATTTGACTTAAGTCATCTTAATTTTCTAAACAAAGTTCACTGTAGTCAAGGTTCAAATTGCAGTGTAACAAATTGCAGATATCACCACGTACAACATTATCAAAAAAGGTAACTAACGACACTGGATCAAGGATGCAAATAGCGAACGGTTTCGTGCCGCCTGTTGATCGACAAAAGTGACAGTAATGAATGTTCATTGTGAGCAATCCACTAATAAAATAGACCCTGGAAATTTATTTATGTCACGAGAATTTTATTAAAACATCTATAATTTCTGAATAAATATATCAAGCCGAAGAAAAGATCATAAGCAAACAATCGATGTAAGAATATCGAAATTTCTTCTCAAAAATATCGATTTTTTATAAACGTCGATGTTTTTAGCCATCCAAACTGAGGGCAACCCGCAGAAGAGCAATAAAGAATTGAATATATAGAAGAAAAACAGTAAGATGACGCGCAGAGAAAGGTAGATGGTATGTAGATGCTATCTGAGCGGGATGTAGGGCATTGGAGCACCGTGGAGTAATGCGTGAGCGAGGGTAGTTGCTACATGATTGCAAAACTGGGGAGGATGAGATCAGGGAATGGCAGGAAAAGACGAAGAGAGAGCGAAAAGAGAAAGTCAGTGCCGGTAATGGGTATGGAAAGAGAGGCAGATAATGCATCGAGGAACAACAAATTAGACAGATCCGTCCGAAACAAATGGTTCCGTAAACGTTGAGGAGGGACGTGTCGTATTGAAGCAGTTAAGAGGAGAAAGGAAGAAATGAAACAAATTGCTTGGAGCGGCATGTGCAAGAGCGAGAAGAAGAACGAATTACAATAAAAAAATGAAGGAAAAAAACGAAAGCAAAAAAAGGGAAAGAAAAGCGACATTTTGTGGGGGTGAGATACATGGGGAAGAGCAGGGAGAGCAGCATGATCCTGGATGGGTCGGGCAAGAGCGAAACGTGATAGATTGGATGGGAATGCGGGGAGGGAGGCGGGGATGGTTGTAGCGGGAAAGACTGGAGAGAAGGAGGAGTATTGTAGGCTAAGGCGGAGAAGGGCGGCAGGACTGAATAGGGCGGTTGGAGCGAGACGCAATGAGTAGGGAAGGGGTGGGATGCGGCAAGGCCGGGTGGGGTGAAGACCGCGGAGAAGCGGGGAGCGGCGGGGCGGGGTGGCCCAAGACGTGGCGAGGTGCGGTGCAGGGTGGACGCGGAGAGGCGGAGCGGGGGAGCGAGTGCGGTGTAGGAAGCGGTGAGGCGGGGTGGATTGGGGTGGGGCGGGGCGGGGTGCGGTGAAGGGCGCGCAGGGGCGCGGTGGATTGGGGGTACGGGGTGCGGTGAAGGGTGCGCAGAGGCGCGGTGGATTGGGGATGCGGAGTGCGGTGAAGGGCGCGCAGAGGCGCGGTGAATTGGGCGGGGTGCGGTGAAGGGCGCGCAGAGGCGCGGTGAATTGGGCGGGGTGCGGTGAAGGGCGCGCAGAGGCGGGGTGGATTGGGGCGTGGCGGGGTGCGGTGAAGGGCGCGCATTGGCGGGGTGGATTGGGGCGGGGCGGGGTGCGGTGAAGGGCGCGCAGAGGCGCGGTGGATTGGGGTGGCGGGGTGCGGTGAAGGGCGCGCAGAGGCGTGGCGGATAGGGGGCGGGGCGGTGCGAAGCGGGGCGGAGTGTGTTGCAGGGCGCGGAGAGGCGGGGCGCGGCGCCAGTCGCCCTCTCGAAATTTACGGCGAGCGGATTACCGGGCGCGGGCCGCTCCTCTGACTGGTGGCTGCGCGTCGCGCTACAAACTCGCCGCTTCCGCGCGCTATTAGGCGGCGGGAGAGGATTACAACGCCGTTATGGAGTTTTGAGGCGGCGGCGGCGGCGGCGTTGGCGCTCGGGATCCTAGCTGCGGCGCCGAATGGAAATAAAAAGCGTGGCCGATGATTAATAGCTGTGAGGAGAAGGGGGCGGTGCGGAGAAGGGGATGGGGTTAGGAAGGGACGGGACAGAAGAGGGATAGGCTCGCGGCGCCGAACACTCCAAAGGGGGGGGGGGGCTCTAGTGGCAGCGACGAGAACGGGATCAACGGAAGTGGAAGCGGAGTGTTGAAATGAAGAGATTCCGAGTCAATAAGAAATTTCATAATGGTCAAAATAATGAATGGAAAAAAAAGTAACGGGGGAAAGCGAGGCAGAGAAAAGGAAAGAAGCAGGTGGATTTGATAAAACGAAATAAAGCATACAAAGAGCAATGAGAGAAAAATAAAAAAAAACTTGTCAAATAATGCCAGTTATCTGTCGAATTATTATAAATAAAATTCCATATGATGAACAAAGTAAGTAAATTGTCGATGTAAAGTAATTTGTAAATAAATAGTAGTGAAAATGAAGATAATACGTAGTACTAAGGGAATATCTGTTCCATACGCAGAAAAGTTGATCGAGTTTCCAGGTTTGGTCATGAAGGTAAAGGATCTTAGACAAGAGATATATCGAATTCCACCACTATCCGGAGGGAAATTTTAGCTGTCGCCTACTTTAATTGGAATGTTTCCGTGCTTTCTACAATCAATAGCTGGCGAATGCCAGTTACCCGCTGATGAAAATGCTCTCGTGCCTTTTCGTTTTCCTCTCTCTGGACCTTCACAAAAATTGTCATACTTTTTGTTCTCGCCCTGCCTCGTCAACATATCCACTCCCCCTAATTTATCTATTTCCGGTTACCGACACGAGCAGTACATTAACAAACAGGCCACGAACGGCGCGCGATATTTCCTTCCTCATCCTTTACTCCCTTAATACACTCTTACAAGCACTACACTACCACACATGACGGGAGCTTATAGCTTTCCCGGGATGGGGAGGTGCTTCGCTGAGGGAGATAACTAGAGAGGGAAATACCCCTATAACGGCACAGGATCTCTCGTTCCATCGTGGAAGGGAAGATAAATAACACTACACTAAGGGCACTAGTGACCACAATAGTGGACGCGCTTGGAGACTCTAAAAGCTCTTCTCCTCTCTCTTTTATTCATGCCCAGTCAGCCTCTGGGTCATCGCTATCATAAGTTACCTCCACAATTTTGAATGCATTCTAACAATCATAGTGATCTCAATATGAACAATATTTAATAACTGTTTCCTTAACTCTTCCAGAGTCTCATCTTTACCGTATTTCCTGCCATTGTGTTATCCGTTACAGTAATTTCGCTTTCGTTATCATTCTATTCAGCTTGTCTTCAGGTTTGTATTCACGGGACTATCATATCGTTCTTCCCTCTCGTATCTCGCCACCATTTACTAATAAGGCGCTACTAATGCTTCGCTGCAAAACTTAATCACATTCCTGTTTTCGGATTTTAAATGACAGCGCGTATTCCACCATCGGCTTATATCCATCCTGCTGTGGAATATTGTTGCATGATAACATGTACTTGTCAGTATGAAGCAATACCAGTCGCGGTTAAAAAAGTAAAGATACATTGGATAGCATTTGCTTAATTTGAATCCACATTGTGGCACCATTTTTTGTGTAACGTTGATGCTTCAGCGTTCCTTATCAACCATATCAGCAATCATCATCGTCTCAGTCGACGGTATTGTAATCTCTACCATCATTAGGCCTTTTGTTTTCCGTCTGCGTTGCAATTCCCTTCGTTACCCCTGATGAAAATGCGCTCGTGCCTTTTTGTTTTCCCTCTTTGCATCTTCATCTGTAATCGTTTCCATTCTCGCCCAGCCACGTCAACATATACTTTCCCCCTCATTTCTCCATTCCCGGTTACCGACACCTCTGATCTCTACTCCGCCATCTCCTTTCCGGGGGTCCTCCACGCCAGGCGCTCCCCCGCTTCCGGTGCTCCTCCATTCGGGCGACCCCTAGCTCAGGGAGCTCCCCCGCTCCGGGACCCCCACCGCACCAGGGGGTTCTCTGCTCCGGGCGCTTCCCCGCTCCGGGCGCTTCCCCACTTCGGGCGCTCCCCTGATCCGGGTGCTTCTCCGCTCCGGACACTTCTCCGCTTCGGGCGCTTCCCCGCTCCGGGCGCTCGCGCGTTCCGGGCACTCCACCCTTCGGGCGCTCCCTAGCTCAGGGCGCTCCCCTGCTCCGGGCGCTCTCCCGCTCCGAGCGCTCCCTCTTCCGGGTGCTCCCTCGTACGGGCGCTGCCCTGCTCCGGGCGCCCCCCTCTCCAGGCGCTCCCCCTCTTCGGACGCTCCCCCGCTCCGGGCGTTCCGCCCTCCGAGCGCCCCCGCTCAGTGCGCTTCCCGCTCCGCCATGACAGAGTGGACCTCGCCTCCACGGCGCACAGCATCCGCACCGCCGTACAGCACGGGCCGCTCTTACGTGTTTGATTGCGATGCAGAACAGCGCTATTCATCTCTTTGCTAAGCAGCGGAACAGTTACAATGGGCGCACTCCCCTTGGGGAGAAGCACCCGGTCCGCTAATGGGCTGAGATGGAATGAGCGCTGAGTTGGATAGAAATTTATTGGGTACTTTGCATGTTTAGGCACCCGAGAATGTATGGTACCTCTATTTCCACTGTGGAATAGTTATAGTATGTAGTGCGTTGAATCTCAAATTGAAGGACCAGTGTGGGAATGGTCAACTAGTGTGTCTCATTCTAGCACTTACTAGCACATTTTCTAAGAAAGAATTTCAAACTATAATTGATGGAAAGGTTAACTATTTCTAACATGTTTCAATTTCCGTCACTTACTAAGTTGAAAGTAAGTAATAATTATTCCAACTTTTTCATTTAAATGACTCTTGTAGGTAGTTTATAATCACATATAACGTGATAGTTTTTGGTCTGTTACATATATGAAGAATTTTCTATTTAATTAGTAACAATATTGATATTCAATTTGATTTTGAGTTTCCATTTGCAGATGAATACGTTACAATTATTTTTTATTTTTTCGCTGTTTCATAGTTCTGTTGAGTATATGTTTTTTCAATTCAAATCGTGGTGAGTTCTACGATTTTAAATAAGTTAAAATGTATGTTCTCAATCTGCAAGCATCAGCAAGTTTACTTTTAAAAATTTAAGAGATACACATCTCCTTACAAAAGGGAATACCAAATAAAAGATTAAATCTGTCTGAAAAATGGGCAATCATCTTAATATGAAGAATCAGTAAGTAAGCAGTGAGAGAATATGAGGAATATAAATTTCTTAATGAATTTCTATATTTTGCATAGTTTCTTCTGTTATATACTACACAGTTTGAGCAACAACTTCTATTCATATGAACTACTTTCATCGAAAGCGTGGATTGCCCACTTTACGAATTGGAACTCTCAAACTAGCAAGTCGGAAATCCTCTAATGGGCTCGTAAACAAAACTCAGTTGTCATGACAGCCGCGCAACCAATTAACTACATCCACTCTCCCACCAACCCATTGCATTTAGCGTGGGACCAACAGCGAGTCTGCAAACACAATTGTCAGCCGAGTCAACTCTCTAACAGTGAATAACCCTTCGACCACAAACTTCGTTCTTTTATTCCAAGAGGCAAGAGGCAAAAATGGTGATCAAATAGATTTATCGATATGCAACCACATCTGTAAATAGAAGTATCTACCATTTTTAAACTGTGATATGGTTTAATTTTATGTCGAAATATGCGAAAGAATTAAATTAGATAAATGAATATAACAGTGTATAATAAAATTAATTTTTTATTGACTACATGAAGAAAATGATGAATTTGAGATAGTAATCGAGTTTGGGAGAGAGATTTTTCGGGTTTAGAATAATTTAAATTTTTGTTTCTAAGTGAGTCACATTCCCTAAAACTTGAAACAGTAATTTGATATTATTTTTTTAATGAAACTACATCGTGCTTAGTGAATGATCCATCAATCCTCGATTGACCTGTCATTCACCAGAAGTGATTGTCCAATTGTTTGTTCTTTCGGATAATAGGTTCTAGGGGCCATATACCGACGGAGGCAGGAATTTCGATAATCGCTATATATTTGTAGAGGTAGGTCGAATTCAGTCACGGCGTAGAGGAGAATTCTAGCAACCAGCTGCTCTGCTCGGTGTTTTGTGGATTCTACGATCAGTACTAGTAGAACGCTAGGCGGTCGGAAGCTTAGAGCTTGCCGTGGCTGGGGCGGTGCTCCACTAGTGGGACATACCAGGATGGAGATGGCCCTGCAATCCGATTGTAGGTCGGTGCTGGATCTCACCATTCAGTGGGTGAAGAACCACCACCCCAAGAGATTAAAAAAAACATGACCTATACGTATCAATTCTGATCAAGGACTTCAGATGTTTTATATTGATACCAATTGCACTCCATTTACCACGGACATCACAGCCAGCGTTGCCCTTTTTGCTGCCTCCTCTTCAGACAACTGATTTATTCCCTCTTGTGTTTGCTAGACAGTGTTTGCATCGTAATGGAAAAGCGCCACAGGCAGCTCTATAACTCTTGAGGCAGAATACCGACTACAAATGATAGCGAGAATGACGTTGGGGATGAGGAACATGTACAATGAGCGGAGACAGATTGGTAGGATCGGATATAGATTGGTAGTAAACACCAATTTTCCATGGCATACTATTTCACCTCGATGTTTTGTCTTCCGATCTTTTGATGTGCCAACTTTGAGACATGGCGAAGAATTTGAATGATACATAAAGATGGAGAAAAGAAGGTGATAAATAATGATTTGTGATCAACAAGATATCCAAGGATATGATTAGGATTTATTAGCGGAACAACACAGGTAGTGATGGCCATAGCTAGGATAGTAGAAAATAAGGATCGCAGCTTATAAGAAAGGAAAGGGTACGAGGGTTGTACCAAAAGTAAGGTTCCCATATTTTTTACAAATAGAAAACATTATTGTTCTTAATTTATACATCGTTGAAAAGCTTACATTGTTGTCTATTTTTCAATATAGTCCCCATTTTTTTCGACACACTTTTGAAGACCGTGCTCCAGCTTTTGTATTCATAAGTCGAAGAAGTCTCCCGCTAATCCGTTGAGGAAGTGAGTGATCTCTGCTCGGACTTCATCGTCGCTCGCTTCATCGTGAAGCGTTTGCCACCTAAGTGTTCCTTTAGCTTGGGGACGAGGTGATTATTGCTGGGGGCTAAGTCCGGCCTGTATGAGGGATGGGGCATAACGGTGCACCCAAATTTCTTCAAAAGCTCCTGTGTTGGACGAGCGACGTGGGTTCGATCGTTGTCGTGAAGAAGCACTACTCCCTCCGTCAGTCCTCCTCTCCGGCAATTCTGGATTGCTCCTTCTGGATTGCGGTAACATCCTTGCGTGGAGAAACCGGATTCTCGAACCTCGCACTTGGCGGGAGCGGCGATCGACACTTCCATCTCTGACAGCTGCCACGCGAACACTCAGCGACGTAGCGAATCGCGGAGGGCGGGTTTCAGAGTGGGGAAAGCACTGCGCACGGCACTGTTGTTGGATTTATCCTAGCACCTTCCCTCGAGACTGTAGCTCTTTGGGAACCTTACTTTTGGTTCAACTCTCGTAGATTGAGATGAGAATGAATACATGTAGAATAATCCGAAAGTAAACGGAAGGAAATACTTAAGTATTTATGGTAAACTAATCACCCCAGGAAAGGAAGTACAGAAAAGAGACGACAGAAGAGGAGAAATGAAGATGAAACGAAAGGATGGACCAAAGGAAAAGAGAAGGATCCGCACTGGAACAACGGAAGCAGAGTGGGTACGAGCGGGGGCGGGTAGGTTCAGCTGCGAGTGATGTGTAAGAGGCGGACTGTCGCGGCCCCGAGTGCTGACAGCCGCGCAGCGCTGCCGCCGCAGCCACCGGATCGATAACCGCCCTCGCTCCCTCCCTCCTCGCTCCGCGCGTCCTGCTCCGACCCCACCGCTCCCGCTGTCCCTGCCTCGCCGCCCCCCGGTGCCCCGCCGTCTCCGCGGCCGCTGTCCTCACCGCCTCCGCCGCCGCCGCCCCCGCTGCCACCTATCGCCGCCGCCCCCCACCCCCACCACCGCCTGCGCCGTTGCCGCCCCCCCTCCGCCGCTCCCGCCTCGTCTCCCCCACCTCGCCGCCCCCCGCCTCGCCACTCCCCGCCACGCCCGCCGTCGCCCCTCACCTTTGCCCCCCGCCGTCGCCCCCCGCCGCCGTCACCCGCCTTGCCGCCCCCACTATTCCCGCCTCGTCGCCCCTGCCGCCCCCGCCGGCCCCGCCGCTGATGGCGCAAATCGGGCAGCGATCAGTCGGCAGCGGCCGCCGCGGGCTGCGCGCGGCGGAGCAGGTTGCAGCTTCGTGTGATTTGTGGGTGACGGATTTGCTCCTCCGTCGAGGTGTATTTTTCGCACAGGTTCTCGGGATGAAAACTCCTCTCCATTGCGTCTCTCATCTTAGCGATTGTTAAGCATGTTCCGTTTTTTGGTCCGCCCTGGGGAATGTATAATATGTTTTTTGTATACCATCATTATAAACGACCCTTTTCGATACCCCGAATCGTGCATAATCCAGTATTTTATCGCACTCTACATGACGTCATCACCATTATTAAACGCGACATGACGTCATGACGAACTTCTACTATTCACAGAAAGACAGTGTATAATATAGAATTTATAATAATTTATAATACAAATGTAATTTCAATAGTTAAAATAAATATTTCTACAAAATATTATTACTCTACCTTCATTAAGAGATATTTATCATCTGCTTCCACTAAAAATTTTCTCACATCATCTTTCGAAAATATCATAGATTTTTCAGCTTCATAGCCGACATTAGCTTGTTTCATATATAACTGAACTTTGTTATAAGCAGAGATGTCAATTCCATCTTTAATTTTCAGCATAGTATTCAATTTTGAATGATTGCACCACATAGATGATGTCTTACATACTGCAGACTTCAAAATAACATAAATTAGAAAATGAGAACTCGACACTAGTATTAATCACAAAAAGTATGACAAACTTACCAACTCAGATATATATGCCAGAACAACTGTCTCGCATTTAATATTTACATGATTTGTTTCCATCCACTTCCTAAATTTTATATATTCCTTCTCATACAATGCACTCGACTTTTTAGGTATTAAACTTTCTTCCGCCTTCGGGGCTTTTTCTAAAACTACCATTGGTAACGACGCCATCTTTCATTCGAATGCGCGCGTGAATCGGCTCTCCGCTGTCACAGTTGTGACGTCATAATACCAACGTCCATGTTGCCAACTAAAAAACTTTACATACCCTTACTTCGTTTCATTTATAACTTTATAATGATGTTATACAAAAAAATAGCGTATGCAACTCGTTTATAATGTTCCTTTTTTGCACTCATAAGAAAATAGTCTATTACTAAACTCACTCCTTCGTCGTTCGTTTAGAAATAGACTATTTTCTTATTCGTGCAAAAAAGGTCAACATTATAAACTAATTGCATAAACTACTATTATTATATTTTATGTTTTGAACAGTTTAACAATTAATGAATTTTAACAATTAAAAATAATTGAAACAAGTATCAATAAGAATTAACACCTTCATACCAAACAAGCTTCAATAACATTTGATGTAAACAATTAAAAAGTACTTTAATCATAATATCATGCAATTGTTACTATTCCTGTTTGACTTAAACTTATTTAGAAAAGCTTTTAAAACAAGAGGGGACTTTGGTAAGAAAATATTGTTATTCTATCCGTTAATGTTCTTTGTAAGCTTTAATGCTATTGCAAATCAAGGTGGTGAAATGACAAGTGCGTAATTGAAAAATATTTAAAAATAAACATTTGCGCTTCCATTATGTTTTATTTGAATGGATGTTTATTGTCTGGTTTCAAACGAATTTTACGATTTTAAGCCAAAATAAGCAAAACATGTACAACCACATCAATTGAATCGCAAATATCAGTAAACAGTTCCCGACGTAATTGTAAAGCACGTTATTGTGACTCGCTTTGAAAACTATAAGCATTATCCTGATGAACATTTTATTGTTGCAATGGATTGGTTTACGTACGTGTTACTGTCGTTCTCTCTCTTTTACTGTGCATCTCCAGCAATTATTCCTGCCGTGTTTACACTTTTCCGAAAATATGGGCAGAGCGACCCCTGCACGTAGGACGGTAGCCGCGTGACGCAAAGACCAGTGATCGGCACGCTACTCGTTCACACGTGCAAATGCAATGGGCGTGTTTTGTGCTCTCGTTAATTGCTAATTCCGCAAGTAATCGATAGAAACTTGCTGCACGGAGCACGAGCTGACGGCTCCACACGCAAAAACACGGAGCCTGCATTACGCCTGCCGTCTTATATCATGACTGTAATTTAAATGTCCATTCTGTTTATCAAATAGTGACCAAAATATTAAAGGTGATTGTTTCATGTTCACGTCGAAAGGTTTTCCTGAGGGACTACAATTGAAATATTACCTGAATTTTACCGTTTGGCGATCACTACCATGGTGTATTATTCTGGTTGCGTAGATAAAGAACAGTAAATGACGCACATTAGCGCACTAATAGAGCCTAAGAACGCCATTATTTTTACGCTTTGTTACTCGATGCGTATATTCCATGAATACATTTTCTTTTACTCTATTTCTAACTGTAGACTTACAAAAATAAAGTACGTGGAAGCTTACTTGTTACCTAAATGTGCGTTTCCGAAACCTGTAATAAAGATCAGTTATCTCGAAACCAAAGAAGAAAAAACGGCCCTCTTCTCATTATTTTGAGCAAATATTATAAATCGACACGAGAGTCTAATAAAGTCACAAAGAAGTATATCTGAGAAAAATCACGATCTCTAAATGTGATATGCATATTTTGATAGGTGACATTCTCCTGATTGAAATTCATATGCCTGGAATGAGAAATACGTTTTACGTGAATATTCTTTAAAATCTGTCGATAGGGGAGAGCCGTTTTGACAAAAGCACATGAAAAGTAGAGATTATTTTCTTTTAATGTGAACGAAAGGCAATATACAGTTCTAAATGAATTGAAATTTAATCTTTGCCATGTAAAAGTAAATAGTTTAATCTAGTGAGTCGGTAGTAAGCCGGACGACCAATGAAAGTTTATAAAGTTTATGAATGTTCTTCTTTCTTGACGTTCACTTTACTTCCAGTTTATTGTTCTGCACGCACCAACCCAAATCAGACGGCTGAGTGTGTGAATGCTGTCAGAGCTGAGGTTAGCTCCAGGCAATTCGGCGGTGCGAACTGGATGGCACAGCGGGCACGGACTCCGTTGAAACTGGAGCTGTCCGGTTGCGTATTTTGCCGTAAATTCGGGCAGGTGGCGGCTGAGGCTCGCGAGTGACCCGGATTTAGAGCTTGCGGCCTGTTGGCCGCGCTGGTTGGTTGACAATGTCTTGGTAGGCGAAGTAATAGCGTCGTGGTAGCGAACTTGATCGCGCGATTGAACAGTGTAGATTGCTGAAACCATACAACTACACAAGTGATTCGCTTTGTGAGAAGCCATTCTCCGATCGCTTGTGTGTCGCGTGAGAAAATCGAGCCGTCGCTCCATGCGTAACGAATTAGGAGCTGCGTTTAAACATCGCACGCGAAGCTAAAAGAGGCGAAGCTCGGCAGTTTTTTGTCGAGAGGTCTCATTTGAAAGAAATTACTCTTCCATAGTCCATCCATCAAACTGAAATTGATGCTCGTCAGGAATGTTTAAAAAGTGTAATTTTATGCAGGGATTTTACGGACGCTTAGCTATGTCGCTCGCAAATTCGGAAGATAGAATCCAGCACTGGGGTGAGTAAACTCGGGCAACCAAATAGCGAGGTAATGAAGTACATACTAGCTTTGACGTGAAACTTCATTTAGAAGTGATTCCTTTGTAATCGTCTGTAACGAAAACATGTGTATCTAGTAGTGCTTATATCTTTGTAACCATGCTAACAGCAAACCTTGATTTGATAGTTATTGGTAAAGGAAAGATCCATTTACGCATTTGTCGCAATTGAAGCTACATTTACCCGCGTGCTGCTTAACCTTAGTAACCAGGGCATTCCCGAAAATTGAATGAACTCAATAGTAAGATCAGTCGCGAGAAAATACACTACCAAAGGCCAAAAAATCTCCCAATGACCAAGTTGGCTAAATAGTCAACCGACTCTTGAGGAATCTTCACTGTTAACGTTAGGCGCCATGGAAGGACAAAAATAATGCAACTTTGGGCTGTCCAATATCGACAAAGAGATAAACTGTTCTTTGTAGCAGAGAGCAAACTGATCAATTCCTTTCTTCACCTGTTGGGGTGGGGAAGGTACATACGAAGACTCTCGCAGTTTCACTGGTATTGATGAACTGATCCTCTTCCTGATTCGGCAAAAGTCGCCACCAATAAATGGGGCTAAAACGTTCCGTACTTGGATGAATGAAAATAATGAGCAAAATGTGGAGCATTTTCGATAAAATCTTGTTTTTGTTATTTCTTAAAATTGCGCAAGTGCACGCAATATCGCGCGTAAACTACTAAAACTTTCAAAAAATGTATATAACCTTAATGAAAGAACTAATTATGTATAACAAATTTCATTTCAAGGAAAAATCTGTCTTCAATTTCGTAGTTGTAGGAAGACGAAACAAATTCAAACTTTTACAATGTTGTAAAATTCAGAGTTGATTGTTAAAATAGAATCTATGTCATTTTATAAGGCTATTTTTCTCTATTCTCTCAAAACATTTAAAGAAAAATTTTGGAGCCATTTTTGAGAACATTTTGAAAATGTCCCAAGGGCTTTTTGTAAAGTGCCCCCAATTTTTTAAGAATGTTTTTCAAATTCGCAAAGCTTTGAGTCGAGCCAGATCGACCAAGGAATATCCATTTTGGAAAAACTCTTACGTATGGTTTAGGTGCTAGAGGTGTTCATAGATGTGCAGACGAACGAACTGGCGAACGGGCATTTTGGAAACAAAACAACACTTTTTTGGTGTCAGGGGACCCCAAAACGTATATTTCCGTTGAAGTCTCGAAATCGATTTTCCTCGGCATTACCTAACTTTCTCAATACTACGTATATTACTCCATATATACGTACGTATACGAGAAAGAAAAAACAGCGTAATGTACGTTCAAAGGGCGGAGAATTCCGCTCATCTTCTGAATTACGAGAAATGAATTTTCTTTCCACAAGCTAAGAATATTGTTTCCCACCGAATTCACGGGATTCCGTTCAAAATGGCATCCCTGCTCTCTAGGAAAACTGCACGGCTCCACTACTACAATATACACACTCACTAACTGTAGCGTAAGTCCAGGATGTACGATTTGTAATGCGTGAATAAATGTGACTCGTGTATTCGGTTACGTCATTTCTCTTTCCTGTAGCCCACAAACACTGTGCAGCACACAGAATACGTTTTATTTTTCCTATATTATAGGACGTATGGGGAGGAAAAGTATTCGAATAACCTCGACAATACGATCTCGAATGTTCGGTACAAAATCAATATTTCAAGTAGTTTTGAGTTGCACCTTCGTACGCATGTCAGGATTAAGGCATTATGTGTGTTTTAAAGACGGCCAAGATTGGTACAGGTGGAAAGGAGAAACACGCAATTTTGTATCCGAAAATGTGGATGGATGGATGAAAGTGTCGTGAGGGGAGGGGTCTGGCACCACGTGCAGGGGAGCTGAAGGACGGTAAGGGAAGAAGGTGTCTTCCGGGCCTTTACCTATTCCCCTAAAGCCCTAAGGCGGATGAGAGGGAGCAAGAAGAACAGGGATAACTCCAGTTATGGCAAACAGCAGTTTGTTGTTGTGGTGGTGGTGGTGATACTTACATTGGCTCTGGACTGTTCTCCGGAAGAGAGACTTTGCAGCGGCCATCAGACGGGTTGGCGACCCTCGAAGTGCACGGCGGTGAGGGGAGAGGGCTGGAAGCTCGTAGCAGAATTTCGTAGTGTCAGGTCTAGCGGTGAGGAGGAGTGCGGCAGGGCCGATCTGAACCGATGGACGGATGGGAGGATGTCGGGAGGGCCAGTTTGGGCCGATCTGAACCGACAGACGGACGGGAGGATGTCGGGAGGGCCAGTTTGGGCCGAACTGAACCGACGGAGGAGTGGAAGATCCGTGTACACGGGCGACGAGCTCACGAGTAGCATTCGTCCCCTCGCTAAGAGGAGTTCAAGCCGTTATATAGGCCTTTACTGCTGAGATCCTATTTTCGAGGCGGAGCTAGGCAAATATTCTTACGCTGGCGCCAGCTACCTGCGGCCACGCGGCACAAGTACGCGTCACGCATAACTAAGTAAAGCAACGATGAAGCACGCACGCTTTTAAAAGGGGGACGTTGGGTGCCAGTTTTGGAATTAAAAACTCTTCGCCTGAGTCCCCAAAACACCGCGAGCAACACAGTTCTTAAATATGAACTCAACGTTTAGCTTGCTGATACATCCTGTACAGTCTACGCATATGGTCCGTAAAGTATTCGTGCACTTCAAGCCCCCCCTGTCACGTGTTTCTAGCTACATTTCCATGACAATTCTTACATTTGCTCTGCGTGCCCTCTCAACTGGCTTCTTCTTTGGTCCTGTTCTTCCATAGACGGACGTTAGATGACGCATTTAGATGGCTACACATTTTTATTATCATCTTGATGGATTTTCTTGGGAGGATATAATCAGGGTAGTTTCCCCCTTGCTTTCCCTGATGGTATTGAATGAAGTGATAGGGTGATTATGAGGGGTGAAAGGACTAGAATGATGGTGTGAGGTGAGAAGTGGGATAGTTGGAGGTGATCTTGGCATTTTTGAACCATTCCAGCATTCGCCTGATGACCGAGGTAAACCACGAAAACCCCAGTAAGGATGGTCAGCCCAGGGATCGAACACGTACCTGTCCATTGCGAAGTCAGCGCGCTACGCACTGAGACACTTCGCTCGGTTCTCGACCGGCAATGTCGGAGCAGTACCCTAACAAACGGGCCTCGGACCACGCGCGATCTTTCCTTCCTCTTTCTTGTCCTATCCTCACCCCTTACACACACATTTACACTAACAGCCAATACACTAACACACAAGCCGGGAGAACGGTTGGGAGCTTAGAGCTTGTCCCGGCTGGGGTGGTGCCCCGCTGGTGGAAGATACCTGATTGTGGGAAAACCCTCTAGTCGACGGTAGGTCGGCGCCGGATATTGCCATCCAGTAGGAAAAATATCACCGCCACCTCACGATGAAAAAACACGGACTACACTTACGGGACGAATGACCTCTGTAGCTGACGCACCCCGAATCACGAACAATCAATCAATCAATCGATCGGCAACGCCGCGAAAAAAAGTCCTCTTTTTCCTTTGACGCGCGTGCCGCCTCTTCCCCTCTTCGTCGGTCTGGAGCCTAGGGCCCCGAAGGGCTTCTCTCCACCGGGAACGCATGTCGCGGAATTTGTTAGAGGCCGTTCTGTGACCGCCTGTCGCCGCCCCCCTCCCCGTTCCCCCAACGCATGCGGCGCGTGGAGGCGTCCAGGCGAGGGAGGAAATGGGACGGAAATGGCGACGGAACGGCGCGTCAGTAAGTTCGTGTCACAAAAATGAGGGATATGAAGTCCCGCCCTTTATTGAGAAGATGGACGGGCGGGCGGGAGGCTGGACGAGATAGGTCGTTACGAAAGCGAAGGACGCGGGGCGGACCCAGTGCGTAGAAGGACAAGGGCCCGGGGGGAAAAGGAAATGAAATGGGCGAAGGGGAGCGGAATGAAAAGACTGTGTTTTACGTGCGGATATGAAGCGTCCACTTCTAAGTTCTTTAACGATGATTTTTGGGTCTAATGATCAAAGTGTTAAAATTCTGTTATGATAGTGAGAGCGCCTGGAGAGACAGACATACTTACCAATCATTATTACTACTGGCACTGGATAATTTTCTTTGTGGAATATGGTTCATTCATTATTACTCTGATAATATCACATGTAGTGCAAATTTATTCTTTAAATTAAGTTTGTATATGGTCCCACATGAATAAAATTTGACAATTTGTAGCATCGACACCCAACATTAGGGCGAGAATAGAGGAAATTTCTTTTTGTGAATTAGCGATAGACTTTAAAATTTAAAGATAAAAAAATAGACACTGAAAAACTAAGTATGTTTAGGAATACAATCACATTTGTAGGAGGTATGAGATGAAATAAAAAGGAATCGTGAGTCTGATACTTGGGCTTCCCAGTAAGTCAGAAAGCTTCAAAACACAAAGCTCTACTCTACATTATTCTTGAACTGTAATTTCTATGCTGAAAATAGTAGAATAGTATCAGATACGTGTGAGAACTCATTTATATTAATTGCACTAAAAAATGTGTATTTTACATATTTGTATAATAATTTTAAAAAATTGAAATACTACGATTTACTATGTATGTGTCCGGCTCGTTACAGTTGCATTGCATAATTATTATGTGTTAAAATTGTATATTACTGACTTGAATTAAAAATATTTCCTAATAAGCAACATACTTCTGTTTTAGAAATACAATTTCATTAAAATAATTATATGCCGTTTCAACTGAGATAATCGGAAACCAATAAAATAAATTAATTGCCACTGAACTTACATTCCCCAGATTGAAAATGTCATGAGGAGGGGCGGATTTTCATGACTTAAAACACCGCCAAAAATTATCAGTAAAATGCTCTTCAAAAGGTTTAAAAATGCCCCAAAAAGAAAGAAAAGATTGATCAAAACCAGTTCATATGAACAACTAAGTTGTTGGAGGTTACTGATGTAATAGGAGAGTCTTCTTCCTTTTGAACAAATGAACTGGCAAATTTTTGGTTTAGACTATTCTTTACCACAAAATCTGTCTTTAGCTATCGCGAAATCGGTCGAACCGACATTGATGATGGATAGGTGTCACAGAAAGCTTACATAGTCATAACGGTCATCACAATTTCTTACTGAGGAAATAGAAAAGGCTACTCAGGATTTCTGCGGAGAACATTTGTTTCATACGGTAAATATTATTTGAGCAAGTACCATTAAAATATTAAAATCAATGAAATCAGCGAAAAATGCACTAAAAATGACGGGCTGAAAAATTGATGTGTTATTCGATATCGACAAAAATGCAAAAAAAAGTCATAAAATGGATAATTTCCTTTTGTTATAACATACATAAAATAAATATATAATAAAATAAAATAAGTTCTAAAATCAAAATCTATACAAAGAGGCATTGCTCTGAAGTGAAAAGAAAAACAATGACTTTTCATTAAAATAGGCCCTCTACTCATGAGAGCTGGTTATAGTGACTTCGGTTGATGATTCGTGCCGTGGCCTGGGCGTCGGCCAAGCCCTCGCACCTGCGCCTCCGCGTGAAGCGCGCTGCCCGCGCAGCGGCGGGGGGGGGGGGAGGAGGAAGGAGGGGGGTAAAAGACGCGCGGAAAAGGGAAGTCCGGTGTGTGGCGCCCAAGCCGCCGCCGCCGCCGGCAGCAGGGAGGAGGCGGAGCGAGACCCAGCGCGACGCACAGTGCGCCGAAAGTGGACGAAAGGTGAGCAAAAGAGAGGAAAAAAATACAGTTGGGCATAAACTTATGTCCAGAAAAAATACACCAGGTAATAAACAAGTAACAAATGTTAATTGATGACTTGGTAAAATTCAGAGATTCCAATCATATTAGATTACAATGCTTAGTCCCATTTATCTAGATGTCAAATATATTCAAGCACTGTCGTCATATCCAGCAGATTTACCAGTTCAGAGCTTAAGTCACCAGAGTCCAAATAGAATAACAATACGTCGGGCGTAGTCGACACAGGGAGAATTAAGAATTACTAGAACAATCAGCAATACTACGGAGCTCTCTCACAAAAAATTGTCTAGACCAGATTCCACCAGACATTATCAGGCTGCCTGCTCCGTCACCCGATGCTCCTTATATTCTCCTGGCGACGTCATCACCAGTGAGAGCGCCTTTTACTCCCGTCACAGTTGCTGTATCCACTGCCAAGCGAGCCTAAACCGCGCGAGCTACTCGACTGCGCGCGTGCCAATTGTAAACTACTTTATCTAACCATAACAAAACTGTCATAACTAGAAATGAAGTAGCGTAGAGTCTATTCTAAAACTAGCTTGTTTATTGAAAAAAAAAACTCTAACGAAATAAACTATTAGTTGTTTTTTGTCTTATAACTCGCCTGTACTGCTCTCTAAAAATAGTGAAAACTTCCTGTAACTGAATAAAGTATTAGTTCCCTTTAAATTTTCGTTATTACGTCCTCTCTATGTCATTTTTACCCCGATTTTATTACTCCAAAGATTAGCAGATTTAGCAACGTAATCATGGCATTCAACTAGTGATATTTTGATTCCCTGAAGAGATCTGAAGATGATGGCTAAGCTATTGAAAGGTGATAATTTTATGAATTATAAAAGTGATGGAAAAGCTAACATTTTCCTTTACTATTCGTATTGCAATGTCAACATCACATCACCGGCAGATCAAACACTGACAAGACGGTGTGGTTGGCGGAGAAGGGCGCGAACCAACTCGACTTCGTTTTCCAAATAGTTGCTAATTCGACTCCTTCCCTTTGATTCCCGCCCTTCGACTCCCGCCCTTCGACTCCTTCCCTTCGACTCCTTCCCTTCGACTAATTCCCTCCGACTCATTCCCTTCGACTCATTCCCTTCGACTCTTTCCCTTCGACTCTTTCCCTTCGACTCTTTCCCTTCGACTCTTTCCCTTCGACTCTTTCCCTTCGACTCTTTCCCTTCGACTCTTTCCCTTCGACTCTTTCCCTTCGACTTTCTTGCCCTTCGACTCTCGCATAGATACGTGTTCTTTGAGGTCCGCAGTCTGGGTCTCGCAAATTGCTGACACAGATCCAAAGAGGCTGAAAGTACATTCACGTCCTGAAATGGAACATACTCATCACTACACTACACAGGAGAGTAGAGATAACTTCAGGTCAGAAAATCTCAGTAAAAAAGAATACTCTAAATTTCCGTAATTTTTTAAATACGATAGGTAGTGTTCTACGTATCGGTTCTGTTCTATTATATTTCATTTATTTATTTAATAATGTTTTCCTTTGAATTTCATAAGTGCTTGTTGGATGCCTTTTTATCATGGCGCTACAACTCTAGGTGGTTTAGACATTCTCAACAATGTTCATCTATGTTCTTCCAATTCTTGATTTTCGTCTTACATTGGTTCTCCACAACATTGTGTTATCATATAGTGTTCGGCTCTTTCATGTCTTTGCACCTCTTTGCTATTCATTTTTGTGATGTTTTTTCTTAGAAATTCTTTGTAGGTGCATCACTTCAATGTGCTCAATCCAGGCAATTCTCCTAGATTTAAGTTTTCTGACAATAATTCTCTTGTTTTTTTCAGTACATTAATTTCGTTATTTATTTTTTATTTTGCAGAGGTTATCACCAAGCCTTTTTGAACTAAAGATTTTCCGCAAGATATTTTTTACTTATACCTAATTTTAGTAGACTGTTTTGCTTCAAAATGTTCTTATTTGGCTCACATACATCACTAGAGATACATTTAAAACTATTGGAACAATAAGGTTTTCATCCCATCAATGCTTGTTTTTAGTCCTATTACATTGTCATGGCATGAATTTTCTTGCCCATTATTAATAAATATACTCTTAGTTTTAAACAAATAAGTGGAGATCCTTGGGATTAAATCACACGAGAAGTTTAAAGCGGAATTCAATTTTAATTTCTAGGGAATTTATTTGCCGTTTCATCTCTTCCAACAGGAAAAGCAATGAATTAGGCATATAATGGCCTGCCTTACGCCGAACTCCCCAAATCCACACTCCTCGCCCTGTACTGCCTCCTCCTTGACCCCGCTCCTGCCCTGCTGTGTTCATTACGATCACCGTAGCCATCATCCTGAAAATTTCGTACCATTTCAGAACTGTAGTGTAAACATACATGGAAAAATGCGAATGCGCCTTCAAAGTGCACAGTATTGAACAATTTAACATTGTGTACATGAGGCGCTGCTTTGTTTTCATGATACCAGCTGAATTGATTACTAACGTCTCCGCCAGATTGTGCTTCATGTGGACATTTAAAAAAATTAATATTTAAATACCAACCCTTTCCAGCCCGACGAGGAAGTTCCCCTACCGGCCCATAGTGCCCAAAGACATTTTTCGACGTGTCCTACAATCTATCAGAGGTGAAAACTGCAGCTCTTTAGAGAAAAAACTTCCGTCAGAGGAGTGCAAACTACTTGAGAATGCCAAAAATATGACTTCTCTTTGCTGGGTGGGATGTTTTTTGCCGTATCACCAAGAAAATATGTTGAAGTGGAAAACTAGCACACATTGATTAATATGTTTTCTTCGTATCTTGAACATTTCATCTCCTTATGATTCCATTTCCATTTTACCCATTAGTGCCCAAAATTATTTTGTTCGCATAGCGCTCGCAATTTTCTTCTATGAATGAATCTGATTCCATATCGTCATTCGCTTTAAGAGGCTGTAGAGGAGTTTACTTCAATTTACGTACGCATCACTCTCCACTGTTTTGACTATATCACACCCTTTTCCAGATTTCGAGATTTTTTATTTCTCCTGTCGCTTTTCACATCTGTTTCTTTCGGCTTTGGAATTGGCCCAGTGTGCCACGCGCGAAGGCACAAAAAGGGCGGAAGGAGAGGTGCGGGAGGGTGAGTTGCTTCCGGGTTGCTGGGCAACGACACCGGTCTAAGAGGGTGGCAAAGGTGCGGAGGAAACTGTCGGAGCGGGGCCTGCTGGGAAGTTGGCTGAAGGTAGGTGTAAACACCGCGTCTACCCTTCTCACCCGGATCCAAGAAATCTACTCAACACGTACTGTGGCGTAGCAACAAATTGTTTAAACATTCTGTAGGAGCAAGTAGAAGTGACGTAGAGGTGACAAATAGAAGTGACTTTTCATAGAGGTGGTTAGAATATTTATTTTATTTCATTGTTTAATATTTCCGGACATGTCAAGTAGAGTGATCATTAGTCCCATTAGTGGCGTCAATGTTTTATCGCCGGAGATGATGGTGTTCCTCCTAGCATCCTAGTTTGATGTCCTGTCTAGTTTGTATAATATTTTAACGAGCATTGAATTTACCTTTGTTTACCTTTTTTAAAATTTATTCATATAAGATATTTTTCTATTGCTCGATCATATAGCGACCACTGTAATTTTTAACTTCGGGGCAACAGTGGGGGAGTAAGGTGAGATCCGGCGCCGAACTTCACGGCGATCTGTGCGGTTTTCCTCCTCTAGGTATTTGCCCCAGAGAGGCACGTCCTAGCCGGGACAAGTTCTAGGCTCCCGGCATTTGTGGTAGTGTAGTGCGTAGCCAGTAAGAGTGTGAGCAGGGAGATGAATTATGGCGAATTAAACTATTGTGAGGTAAAGAGTACTCGTGCCTGTCGCTGATATTAGCATGTCAGATGCTTAGTTAAAAAAATCCTTTACAGTAACGTAGTACACATCAGTAAGAGAAAGAGTTTAGTGAATCGCGCTAAATTGAACACATTTATACGCGCATAATTTTTTCAACCAATTTCTCGGAAAAATACACGCTTTTATTAAAATTTTAATAAATTTGGGAAATTATATAGGTAGTTTCATTTGTAAGATTGCGTTAGTTCTAATAATTCGACTTCTGAAAATAGTGGAGTTTGCTGGCTTTGAATTAAGCAGGCAATGTACCTGTCAAGTAGGGTTACATAATACTTGGTGGTTTACCATCCGGAACTCACAATTACGAGATGATAAATTCAATATTTTGCGCACGATTTGAGTCCACATTCTTCACGTAGAGTAGGTGCTGTTGCCACAGCCTATACAATTCAGGCCAGCAAAAAATAGGGTATATGAAAATTCCATCAGAGAGACTGCACTTTGATGAAGTACGAGCTTTTTCTGTTGAATCTCCTCGTTGCCTGTACTTCCCGCAGAGGTCAATAGTTCTGCAAAAGTAGGTCACTTCTGAAAGCTTCTGTACAGGACGCGAGTGTTCTAGCATCACTCATATGCAAGTGCGGAACATACAATTAGCTTCCTAGTTCGATGTTCTATCTAGTTTGTATAATATTTTAACAAGAATTTCAATTACCTTTGTTTACCTTTGTTAATATTTATTTACATAAGTTATTTTTCTCTCTCTTTGATCGGTCATATAGGGATCACTCTAATTTTTAACTTTGGGGCAACAGTGGGCAATACATGCTAACAACATTTACAAACATCCTTGCCCGAGGCGGGATTCCAACCCTCGAGCCAAGGCAGCTACGTCCATTCAGCCTCAGTGACCTCGGCAATTGAGATCGGCTTTGTTTAACTTTCGACATTTTGTATGTTCTTCCTTTTACGTGTTGATAGACTCTACGTATATTCTTGTATTAGATGATATTCTCGAATCTTTGTGCCGACTAACCTGCGGAACGGCTTGCAAACCAGCGAATGCAGAACAGCGCCACAGTGCTGTATCTCTGATTCAGTAAATTTGCTGCCGGGGATGTGAGCGGGGGAGGGAGGGTGGGGAGCGGAGGTTGGAACAGCTTGCGCTCGGGGCAGCCATCGCCGTGCGCGCACCGCACGAAGCGGCTGCCGCCGGCGCGGCGCTCCAGTTTTCTGAAAGCGCAGATACGAGTTTAATTGTGATTTATCTGTGATTGTACATCTTGTGAATTGGTAATTGGCGCCACTTCTCTCGCCTCGCCCCGCCCCGCCCCACCCCACCCTGCTGCCGCCGCAGCTATCCCACCCTCACCTCCACCCACGCCGCCCCCTTCTCAATCTCCGCTCCCGCTCACGCCCCTGCCTCGCCCGCGGGGCGCTCGGAATCCTCGTGGGGGTACGGGGCGGCGGCACGCGGGGGCGGTCACCCAGCTACTTGTAATTAATGTGGATCCGCCCTTCGCCTCCCGCTCGCGAGACCTCCACCGCCGCCACTGCCCCCATCTGGTGGCCACCGTGAGAATTAGCTCCGCAGCCTGCGCCCCGGGGCCTCCCCGCCCCGCCCCGGGGCCTCCCCGCCCCGCCCCGCCCCGCCACGCCTCGTCCCACCCCTCCCTCTCCACGGTCCTCTCTCGTCCCCACCCACGCCCCTCCACGGGTCTCGCCCCGCTCCCTTCTCTCTCTCCCGCCCCGCCCCCGTCCTCGCTCCCGCCCCTGCCTCTTCACGGGTTTCGCACTTCCCCCGCCTCTGCCCTCGCCCCGCCCTCGCCACGGCCCCTCCACAGATCTCGCCCTGCCCGGGCCATTTCCCCCGCCCCCGCCCCCGCCCCCGCTCCTTCACGGGTCTCGCCCTGCACTCGTCCCCGCCCCGCCCTCGCTCCCGTCCGGCGGCGGCGCAGCGCGGTCGCTGGGGCAGCGGCCTCGTAGCCTCTTTGTTCTGCGCCTGGCTCGCGCCTGCGCAGTCGCCCGCTTTCTATTGTGTCCCTGCAGTTCTTTTGATTTTTCATGCGTGAGATAGGAGTCCTGTCACGTCGCGCGCTGTTGATTTATCTCGTTTTTGCTTGGGCGATGCAGCCTGGTAGCATTTCGTTAGAAACCGTCGGTACTCGGGTTGTGCATTGTATGCACGTCTACAGGAGAATGCATCGCGTGTTGTTGCAAACGTTAGTGTCATTTGCGCGGACATGTGTGAATAGTCAGGTCTTTGTGATACGCTTATAAATAATATTTATTATTACAGTTAATGTTTTCGTATAACAGGCGGTAATGATGCTTTCCCCTTGGTGAACGACAGGATTACCAAAGGCTTGAATATTTTACAAAATATACTACAAAATGGTGTACTGTGTGTGTCTTTATGAAATAATATTACAATTAAAATATTTTTGAAAGGGCATATTTTAAAATGTTCCCTAACAGTACATTCAGATTGTTTCTAGTGGAAAATAAAATATCCTACTACTAGATTATTTATAAAAAATAGTTTGAATGTTTTTTTCAGATTGTTAATAAATAAAAATTATTAAAATGGAAAATAATGTTCAGATTGATTAGTTATTATCAGGAATACTTTTATCAAAATATTTGATGTAATTAAGAAAAACACTTCCCCTAAGGTTTTTTTCTTAAAAGACCCTTTTTCAAGTAGTGACATGATAATGAATAGATGGAAATATTTGGTGAAAAAGTTATAATTTTGATTCACTTTAAAAAATACGAATTTAATGTCTTACTGAATACCAATAGTATACATTATTGGAAAAGTCTGAATTATCAGTAACAATTAAAAATATTCAATTATGAATATATAATAATGTTCAATTGGCTGCTATCTATACTTCGATTTGTTTAAAATTGACGACGACATTAGGTCATAATTCCACCTCCTGCCTTAGAAAATGAACCTTTAAATTAATTCGCAAACTTCATTCTAAACGGGGCTTGTGGCCTCATTAATGTGCTTACCACTGTTAAAAATTATTCATTTTATGAGACAGGAGGTGTAACAATGTCCTAATGTCATCGGCATCATGTGCACGACTTAACAACGCGTAAAGCGAATGCAACCAAATGCGCAAGGCAGTGCGGCGTTTTGCGAATACTACTTTATCAGGGGCTGGCAAATACAATGTGCAATGCGAACTTTGGCGAACGAATTATATGCCCCCCCCCACTGTGAAATAATTAAATAGGTTATTTAAAAAAATCACAACTCTATCATTCTATCAAGAGTACAGCGGGTTTCTGTTGTTTGAAACCAACTCATCTCGGGAGAGAAGTGACGTGTTTCATGTAAACAGAGAACCACAATACACTTGACTCTGGACACAGCGATCTCGGATAATGTGAACTTTTGCTCATAGTGTACTAAAGGCAGTTGTTCCGTTTCACATGCATAACAAATAAGTTCCAGAATGCTCGTTTAAAAGAACTATTAACATCGATTAAAATGAACACAGTAAATACAACTTTCAAAGGGGGGGGGACTTTCACAGAACTGCGTACACTAGTGGTCTGCAGCTAGAAGATCTCGCGAGTTATTTTTAAAGAATTTACGTGAATGGAAGGGATTGAAAGAACTTTTCCCAGAATGAAAGGGACAGTGGGAATTACTTCAGCTCATCAAAGGCAGTTCTGCCCAGCCAGAAGAAGTCATACGCGCGGACGCCAGCTAAAAACTATTGAAATATGATGTAGCTCGGACACCATGAATGCAGTGAGTGGGTCTTTCAGTACAAAAGAAAACTAGTGTGATGACGAAGAGGATCCAAAAAGGAATGGCGTCCTTGAAAAGTGAAAGAGGCATGGAATAATGTGAAGACGGCACTAAAATTTTTAGTGTGTGTTAAGACAATAGAATCAAATGTTAATGAAGCACTGAGACGTTGAAATTTTGAATTCGCGATGATTGGATATTTTGCTGAGTTTATGAAAATCAATAAAATTAATCATAATGACCTAACTGTTTCTGGAACGACCTTAAATATATAATTAAAAAAATAATCATAGTTAAAAAAATATTTTTGAATGATCGGATTTGGTGAACCTGTGATCTAGTGAAACAAAAATGATAGTCCCCGGAGGTTCATTAAAACAGCAGTGGACTTATTATATGAACGAACTGTTAACATGTAGAAGTTTCACCCAACGCAAAAATCATAATTGGAACCAAATGGTGAACTAAATTGAATTTCACACCAATTTTGGGATGCGCCCTTTTTGAAATAACCAATTCCACTGCTGCCCTGGCGCCTTTCTAAAGAGACGCCTCGGGAGGTGCGCGCGACGCCTCAGAGAATGAGGGCTGCGGCGCGAGCAGAGGGCGTTCCCTAGGTGACGAGGGACGTCGCGCGCCGCATGAGGAATGAGTGTTCATGTGGGGCGCCGCTCTGGGCGGCGTCACGCTGCCAAGTGGGGGCGGGGGCGGGATCTCGCCCCGGGAGATCGCTCACAGTGCGCGGAATCACACTGCTCGTGGGGAGTTTGGGCACACTGGAAGAGGGGCGGATCCAGTCGATCGTTTCGGTGGAGGTCATCATAGATTTTTCTTAAATAATAAAAATTTGTTATTATATTGTATATTATTTTTGTAGCGTGTATATGATATTATACAAAATTATTTTTGAAATAATTTCATAACTATCGTAAATATCTAAATCTAGTTTCCCAAACGGAAACTAGGCCTTTTGGGGGAGGGGGGGATCATGGTCCCCATGCCCTCTCAGGATCCGCCTCTTACGAGAAGAATGAACTTTTGTCTTCGATGGAAGAAATGCTTGTCTTTTGGTATTCGGGCTGATATGATGCCAGTGACACTAAGTACGCATTTCCTATTAAAACATTTGTAGTGATTTCGAGCCATTGATATTAGATTTCATTGTTACCGGTGACATTTGACAGAGTTGGATGGCTTGTCTGATAATTTGGGGGTGTTAAAATTGCTGGAAATTTCTAGAATTCACAAGGCACTGTTACATTCAAATTTAACTAATTGCAAAAATGAGAAGAAATGAGTCTCATCTTCCGGTAGCTATAATTTAACTTTTGGTGAGATCTGCTGTAGATGTGGTAAAAATAATTTCATATTTTTAATCATATATATTATTTTCGTTAAAACCGTGAATTTGTTGTCCCTCCTAGTCGGCTCATAGTGAACGGATTTTAACAAATGAGGTACCAAAAAAAAGATAAAAAAATCAGGAATGGAGGTCACTAAATATTGCAAATCACGAAGCTTTTCGTTATTAATAAAATGCTAGGAAACTTTTGTTGTTTGAACTTTGCGGCTGGGATAGTTAGCGTGCCCTCCGCGCGCTGCCTGTCAAGATGGCGGTTATGCGCACACCATCCGCCACAGGAGAACTCACGTGGTTGTCGCATGTGAATCGAAGCGGCGGGAAGCGGAAATCTGTTGTGCGTTCCGTTAAGACAAACATGTGTGCGACTATTTATCAATTGTGTTGTAAGTGTTCAATGTAAAATTTTGTGTATGTTCTTATATATCTTTTATGTGATATCTACGGATTTATGTAATTCGTCTAGCATACGCCAGCTGGCAAGAAGCCTTTGCACGCGGTATTACCCACGTGGCCAACGTGTATTTCTACATGTGGCTGGAAGCGGAAAGCATCCCTTCAGTGCGATGTAATCGCACGGGTTCAGCTAGTAGATTATACTGTTATAATTAAAGTATAATTTATGTTTTCAATTTCTGTCTTAGAAAAGAACCAAAACTACTACCAGAAAAGTAAATGTGCGTGAAATATATCCCTAAGTTAGTTAAAATTTACCAGGAAAATAGGTATTGACACTCAAATAACGTTTTAGAAGTAAGTCATAGTGCTGAGTTCAATTTCTTGAGTGATGTTTCGGGTTCTCTGCAATCCGTGGGCTATACATCTCCAATTATTGATTTAAGTGCGTGAAATGAGAATGTGTCTGTACACCTGAAACAATTATATCTGTGTCCAGAAAATTGTTCAACAAAACAAGTATCAATTCTAATGTACCCCAAAATGCTGTAAGCTGCAATGGCCAAGAGACACTACACTACTGGAAAGGTTTTAATAGACTGTGCAATTGGAAAGAGAATTACACATTTCAAGCACTTTCATCAGTAATTGGGGAACTATAGCCCATGGACTGCAGAGAACTCCAAATGTCTTCACTCAAGAAAATGAACTAAGCACTCTGTCTTCCTTCTAGAACGTTATTTCAATGTCAATACCGATTTTGTGAGAGAGAAAATTCACCACTTAATTCAGAACAGAAAAATCTCCGTCAGTATAATTTACTATTAAAACTAAATCAAAGTGGCAAGAGCTGGCAAGAAAACCTGCAATCTTTTACTTCACAGCGTGACATTTTAGACTTTCCAATGCAATCTAATTAGCTGCGATGACTGCCACCAAGTTACGTTTCAAAAGGAACTTTGTTGGTTGTGCTTATACAACACTGCTTGCCATCAGTTTTCGGGAAGCCATTGAAATGTTTCACGTGCATCCTGTGGACTGTGACATCTTTGTGGTTACATTAGGACAAGTGCCATGGTAGATGTGACTTCAGTAACCTCAAACTGTTCATTTAGAACAAATCTCTGGCTGCTGCGAGATATAAGCAAACAAAGTGGAATAGTAATTACATCATTTCCGCCACAACGTCCGCTATTAAATTGTTTTTTTTCAAAATTTCTATCGGAGTCGATCCATGTTAAAAAGAAATATGGTTCCTCAGAAATGTTTTAATATTTTCCCCGTAAAATATGTTATAATAGGCTCAAAATGACGATTGAAGCAATGTGCTCCTCTTAAATAGCTTAACTATCTTCAAACCCTTAAATTAACTGCAATGTTAATCAAATCGTTAATAACAAGTTAAAAGAATTTATTGGCAGAACACTGGATTTTACACGATTTTACACTGGATTTTACATTCTCATCGTATTCTTATTACAGTTATCTTTGGTCCAACTATCGCATTACGATTTTATGTGAATGCTTCCCCTACGTGCTACCAGTCCCAGGTCGCCGCACGACCGCGAAGGGAAAGTGAAGACGGACCGACGACTTAAGAAGAGGGAGTGAAGGCAGGGGGAGGACTAGGGATCCGCCCAGTCGCTCGCGCGATGCTGCTGCCACCTAATCCCATTTCCAGGTAGCGCGGTGCTCCTTGCGGAAAATTCAGCGTGGATATATTTCCGGCGCCGTGCAGGCGAATATAAAGCGGCGGGACGCGAAAGGGTGACGCAGACAGACGCCCTTCCGTCGCCGACGCTCCCGTCACCCTCCCCCTGCAACTGCCACACCGCCGCCGCTGCCGCCAGCACTGCCGCCATAACCCCCGTCCTCTGCCGCCAACACTGTCGCTATAACCGCCGCCGCTGCTGGGTTTATCGCAGTTTCTACCGCCGCCACTGCCACTACCGCTGCCATTGCCTTTTGCGAAGCCAAGCGCGTTACTTTTTGTCAAAAATTCTGTTACTTTTGCTTGCGTTTCTAAACATACAAACATGTTTAGTTATTGTCTTGGTTTGATTCTTGTTGTGGTCCTACCTTCCTATCTTTTTATTTATGTCCGTTATTTACGTTTTCGTTTGGTTTAAATTCCATTATTAAAAATAACAAGAGTCCTATATTTAGTGCTTTTTCAATACTTCTTCGTAGTAACTATTTCTACCTTGATGTTTCCTATGCAGATGTCTCTAACGTTGCAGTATTTGGTGTGCCATCTTGAATTTAAATTGAACCTTTTACTTAGTCTTTCATCGCGGCGTCTTCCAAACGTCCCTTAAGTTTCCTCTTTTTCACATCTACTACTAATTTTCACTTCACTCCGCGCTGTCTCGCCGTGATGCTACCGCATCACCCTGAATACGTTTCTTTCGTTGCATCCGCATTCATAATTTCGTATCATCTTCTGATTTTCTACCGCGCGCCCGGTCAATTTTTTTCTCTCGTAAATATGACTGCCTTCGTCGTTGCTTGCGCCGTATTCCTCTTCCCTCCGCTTCTCTTCCTGTGCGCGGAGAGGCACTGCTCTCTGGAGTTGGCCGTCGAAATACAATTTCCTCCTTCGTGCCTTCTGATTGGTGGATCCATTTCGGAGGCAGCATTTCACGCGGGAGAACCGAGAGAGGAACGGGTCGCATGCGTATGGGATATGTTGGGTGAAGCGTGCAAGCAGGTAGCTGGGGGGGAACGGTATTCCTCCCAAGCATCTTAACTTTCTGTTTTCGACATGACCTGAAGTTGGCACAAGCCGTTAAAAAATCCTTTGGGAACTAGATCTTGATATCATTGGGTTAATTTGCAAATTTTTGTGGTTTACTTTGGATTCTATTTTCCCCGTACATCGCATTCCACTGTTGTATTTCCACGTAATCATCCTTTACTCATCAACTCATTTACCAAACCTGCTGTAAGCGAAATATCGGTAATTGAATCATCGCAATAAAGAAGTAGAATCTTTAGTTTTTGTCAAAACTGACTTGCTTAACAGTGGGAACACATTTGCACGTAATACTTATATTTATAATTACAACACACATGTTGAAATTACATTCATCAGGTATCAATATCGACAGCTCATTACAAGACATCCATATTTAATACATGAACGTTACTTTAAAAATACATTCCCATTTCGCGTTAAATAATTAAAGTATGTACACAAATTTCCAGTGCAAAGAAAAATATTTTTTTCTGCCTTTTTTTGTATAGAAAGAGTTATCTTTCTATACAATTAGGCTATTTTGACCATGAAAAATAATATTTATTTTAACAACTATATTGTAATGCATGAGTTAACATTTGTATTATATAATTTTAAAATTACTTAATTTACCTGTTACGAGTAAAGTACTTCAGCTTCTCGGTCAATGACTCCCCATCTCGATAAGGTTTTGGTCCAATTTTTCCAAACTATTGAGTGAATGCCGAGATGGCTCCGTGATTTTCTTCTGAACATAAGTGTAGCTTGACTGTGCATATAGCTGATATCTACTTTTGCTAGTTGTGGTAGTATATTTGGGGACATGAGTTACTATTTTGTTGTAAGTACTAACGATTCAATTATGTAGTTCGTTTACCAACGCGAACGATTTTCTACAGCTCGGGGAGCGAAAATATCTTTTTTTAAATATTACAAACGTGCACAAACAGTACCTCTCCCCCTTACGTCACATACAGTTTTTTCTGTTCTTTGACTAAGTAAATCAAATCGATCAATCGATAAAGAATTAGTAACCCTGTTTTTTGGCAGTTTTATTCATCATTGGATGATTGAGGGATAAACGGCGAAGAAGAGATTCCAGAGCTTAAGAAAACTTGCTCAGATTGTACTAATCCTCAATACGTCTATGGTTTTAACTGTTGATTGACAATAAATCAAAATCAAACAGATAATTCAATTAGATAATTCACTTTTGATTGAATTTTCTATTTTAAAAAATATAATCTTTCTAAGCTTTTCGTTTTCATTAATTTTTCATTATATACAGTATACCCTCGTTGGCACGAACTCACTTAACTCGAATTCTCGCCGTAACATGAACAAAACGTCGACCCTGGCAAAGTATTATGGTAATACGGATATTTATAATACTCGGATAACACGAATTTTTATAACACGAATTCTGATTTTTTTCTGTCCCTTGGAATTTGTCTTAAAGGGGGTTTACTGATTAGTGTTTATTAACTTAACTTCATATACCGTTATTTTATCGCCAGAAACGTCTGTCTACTACAAGGGGACTTCAAAATGAATGCCTTTAAAACATCGTGTATGCTGATTGATGACGAACAAAATTGTTATAATTTGAAGTTAAAAATATGTCAATCTTTAAGATTTTAACAAATGAAGGTGATGTAATGCTAATTGTGCTAAATACGTTTTAGCACAGGTTACAGAGGGTTACAGACGATGAATGTATTTGAAGCAAATTTTCGGAACATGTTAAATTGCTAATTTGCAAATAATGAACTGGATTTATGCGGAAATATCATTCGCATGTTGTCAGCGAATTCCAAAGAGTTTGTCTATAGCAGACTGTTATTTCCTTTGATTGAAGTTTTTCGGAAATTACGTGTCACTATTGTTCGTTAATAGGATGCACATTCTATGAACCACTCTTGAATTTCAATGACCTTTTCACACAATCCCTGTTTTCAATAACTTTCATTGACTTGTTGTTTCCCGATAGCCACTGCGTAGAAAAAGTAATTACATCCAAATGTGCACTTTTTGTATTTAGTTGAATACTTTAATTCTAACTGGTGTACTGATTTGTTTTATACTTTCTAAACATAGACAAATTATCTAGTAAAATATTAATTTCACTTTTAAGTAGTATTTTGCCTCGAATATTCTTTGCGTTCTGATATCTTATTCTTCCAAAAATACATTAAATCAAAAATAGTTCGAAAGTTCAAAACTATTACTTCGTATTTGAAAAATAATAGTAGTGTTCTGAAAGTTTTCTCCAATAAACTTTGTAATAAAGCATGAAAATGCAATGGTTCTGTGTAGAGTATTTTGAGTGTAAAATTCGAGTATGAAAGTATTAAATTCAAAATATTAGAGTAAATATCAATTGATATTCTGAGAACTTTTGCCGTGTAATTTTGTTGTAAATTAAATAAGACCATTGCGCATTTTATATATCCAATATTATGGATAGTATTTGCGTTTACATAGTCCTAAATTTAGATAAAAGGTTGTTGCACAGTTTTCTGTAAAGATTTCGTGACTACTTTTTGAAGCACGCGAAAGAAGAATCGATTAGATTGAAGATATCGATAGGGTATTATTATTTCTCCTAAAGCTTTGAATTTCTTTTTCTCATTTTTATTTCCTATATTCAAGAGTCCTTGAACATACCTGTTGGAGTTTCGAGATTTTTCAGTAATGTTTCACAATTAACTAATTAACTTCTCTCGGTGTAGATTACAAGTTTTTAAATACTATAATTCGAATTGTTTTTCAAGTAGAGGTTTTTGAAGTAAATTAAATCTTATTTCTTTGACATACTATTTTTTATTCAAAGCTTCATGGATTTCAGAAAATAAATCAAAATTATCAGATGTTAAGGTTGTGGTGAAAAATAATTAAACGTCAGGCAACTTTGCCTTTCAATTTGATTCCGTATTAATAGTAATTACATGTGTATGTAAAAACGATGACAAAATAACAGAGGCGTTTAAGAACATTATGAACTTGAACGTTCGCTCAGTGCTTGCAATGTCCGACGAGTTGAAGACATAGGCGACATTGATTTACTCGCAAATTTATTCTCGCTCACTGAAATTCTCCTCGTGGCACATAATTTTGGTTATCAGGAAACCACACATTATAATCATGGAACCGCTCTCACCGCACGGCGCGGTAGCTGTCGTTATGACGCAAATGCGGGTTCTCTGTGGCGGCTGCGACGTGACCCTAATGAAGCAGATCGCCAGCGAATTAACGTTACGGTCACAGGTGCGCTGGGCTCAGTTGGAAATAACGCCGTCCGTCGGGAAACTCCGTTCCAAGCGCAAGCCTCAGGTCAGAGGTTTCCAAATTAGTTCCCACTCGTAAGACCCTGTTAATTTCATGATAATATTCTTTTATTAACGACCAATTTATATAGACATTTCACAACTAATGTCTACTCTTCAAATTTACAATAGATCATTATGACGTTGAGACTATTGTTTGTAATCCTCAGATGTTGATCTAACTCTAAAAGGACAAATCTTTTAGACTAGTCGTTGTACTTGAACTGTGTGAATTAACCTGGTCCTTATTAAAATAATATATTTATATAATTGCAGACGTAAGCATGTAATTGATTTCATTATAATATTAATAATAATAATAATAATAATAATAATAATAATAATAATAATAATAATAATAATTGATGCATAGATGATACGATTAAATATGTGTTGACCATAAAGGATCAATCTAAGTTGATTCTAGGAATTAAAACTTTTGTATTTTGTACAATATATTGTTAGCTCAACGTTTTGCACATTCAGCATGTGCCTTGTCAAGAGCAATACAAGTACGGCAAAGATTGACAATGGCATAGACAATACAAATTGATATAAAAACAATGGAATACAAAATTATAGAAATCACTATTTACATTTGGCGTTACATCAGAGCTTATCGTATAAAAATCGTTGAAGACTTGTCAAACCTAGTGGTAACAATTTGTCAATTGTGGAAGGGAGTACAAAATTAGATTCATTAAGGAATGGTACCAAATATAAAGATTGCAAATAATGGAAAGAACAATAGGATTGGCAAAAAACTTACGGAAGTTGGTTCATTATCAACGTCTTATAAATTTACTTAAGTTTTTGTACGTTACTTTTGGTGTTCATCGCATTATTTAACATAATATATATCATTTCCGCAATTAGCCCTTTTGATATTTGTTTCTCGTGGTGTAAAATTTTGACTCTACCAAATCCAATGGAGTGGTTAAGTTCTGTTATATGTTTGGTCAATTGCGGAAATGATAAATATTATGTATCATTTATGTATGTATCATATGTAATAATGCGATGAACACTAAAAGTGACGTACAAAAACTGAACCAAATTTATAAAACGTTGATAATGAAACAACTTCCGTAACTTATTTTTTTGCCAATCCCACTGTTCATTCCATTATTTGCAATCTTTACAATGGGGGAGCAAGGAAGTTTGATTTTAGGTCTAACAGATGTCCCCATTGGAGATAATAATTTTTTGCCTTTCAAATTTTTTTGTACGTTGCATATTTTTTGAGTTATTTTGATTGGTAATTGTGTCATGGTATTTAAATAAAATTATTGTTCTATTTGAACCTGATGATGGGGACTATCCATCTCCAAAGCTGTTGAAAACAAAAATTATGTGGCTCATGAAATAAAATAGTTTTCATATGTGTATCTATAATTCATCTTCGGACTCCCTTCCTTCAAATTAAAATACATTCCAAGACAGGCTTATTTCTATTTTCCAAGAATAACAATTGATACGAAAATTCATGTCTTATGAGCAACAGGAACGCTGAGAGCATGGTATTGGCATTGTAGTGCCCCAACTGGCATCTTAAGAACACTTAAGTGCGAGCAGAGAATCTTCCCCTTGTAGAGAAGCGTGAGTTTATGTCAAGATAACACACGTGGCGCACATGTTGATATTAGCGTGAGACCTCGCGGCTCACTAGATACATTAATCAGCTTAACTCCAACGACAGTAGAACTTAACATCACAGTTAACATTGTTTATACTGAGGTTGGCACAGTTCTCGGTTACGTAATTATCGGCAACGTGGTCATTACGTGAGTTATTAATTCCACTCACGATGTGAATAAGACGACTTAATGGTACATGATGGGCGTATCCTAAGTTTCTTCAAGCAACTGAGTGATAAGTAATTGTTATGCAGTTCAAAGAATCAGACATGAATAATTGCAATAAATTGCTGTTATTATAAGCACCAAATAGTTGACTAGGTCAAACAGTTCCTAGCGTATGCAATTGAATAAAATTACGTAACATAGCTGTTCGTACCTTGTACACTGAGCAGTTGATTATAGACTATAAAACATGTTAATTGAAGTAAATATTGCACACACGAACATTTTAAAGATTTTACTATGAAGTTAACACAATTAACAATTGTACGAATACGAACATGGTTGGGAGGGACGAAAGATCTTTGCGTTTACAAGTCCGTTGCGCTAATAAGAAGCCAACTTTAATTTATTGCAATATTGAAATGTAAGCTGAGTTACTATATAATTGAAGAAGATGCGTGAGCATATGATTGATGGAATTACAATATTTTGATGAGGTCTCCAATGATTAGAATATTAATAGAATGAATTGCATTACAGTTCCGAGAATCTTTGCGACACAGCTGTGCCTCGTGGAGGAAGCGCATGGGCTAAGATTCGCGGTATTGGTGGCGGGCGATGTGGCGTGGTTGTTGCATAATCTCGAGACACTCGTGTGGCTGTATCTTAATGCTAGAATAAATGATTGAATATAAAGATACAAATTATAGTTAGAACTTGTACAAGGCTGAGCTTATATGTGCGTGACAAGAGCGTCGTAAAATGAAGTCATTTTTAAGAGCTTGCTCCGACACAAATGCAATTTCTGGTATGCTTGGAAGAGCCATGAAGACACTGGGTTCACATTATTCCGTAGTGAATATTAAAAGTTTCCAACGGTGTGTCTCAAATTTAAAAGAAGGTGATGATTTTAATGAAACTATTAAATCTAAATGTCATTTACCATGATGTCAATACTGTAAAGCAGCGCAATTACGTTCCGAATCATTGACGCTTGCTCCGGTTTGTGCGTTAGCTCCTCCTACGTAGGCGGATGGCGAGCACCTCATGCAGATATTTTGACACATTACACTGCCAAACAAAATTAACAAGCTCTGGGAGGGGCACGACGGGCAGTATTTCGAGTTCGCAGCGTGTTTTGTGTGCATGAGGCAAGGCGGGAGTGAGAGAGTGAGAGGGTGAATAGAAGTGCACGTGGAGGGCGTCAGCGAGGACGCGGGCGTGCGCGAGAGCACGGGCGTGGGCAAATAGGAGAGGAGGTGAAAGTGGGCGTGACGTGCATGGGCGTGGCCAGGGGCATGACGAAGGGCGTGGGCGAGGGTTTGGGCGAGGGTTTGGGCGAGGGTTTGGGCGAGGGTTTGGGCGAGGGATTGGGCGAGGGTTTGGGCGAGGGTTTGGGCGAGGGTTTGGGCGAGGGTTTGGGCGAGGGTTTGGGCGAGGGTTTGGGCGAGGGTTTGGGCGAGGGTTTGGGCGAGGGTTTGGGCGAGGGTTTGGGCGAGGGTTTGGGCGAGGGCTTGGGCGAGGGCTTGGGCGAGGGCTTGGGCGAGGGCTTGGGCGAGGGCTTGGGCGAGGGCTTGGGCGAGGGCTTGGGCGAGGGCCTTAGTGAGGTCCTGGGTGAGGGCTTGGGCGAAGGCGTGGATCCATGTAAGGTAGCTAATGAACTAAACATATTTAATTCCTGTGGGTACAGCAATAATTATAGTTAAATTGGTAATAACTGTGGCTCCTCAAAATGATATTTGTCCTCATGGTAGGACGTAACCTATGAAGGCAGCTCAGGGGGTAAGGCAGTGGGCGAGAGCACGGGCGTGGGAGGGTAGGAGTGGAGGTGGAAGTGGGCGTGAGCGAGGCCGAAGGCGTGGGCGAGAGGACAGGCATGGGTGTGGGCGTGTTTTGCCCTGCGCGAAGACCACCTCCCGCGCCTTGCTTTTGCTACTCAGGGCGGCAGCGGGGAAGGCATCTGTCGGAGAGGAGAGGAGGGGCGGGGCGGGGCGGCGTTCTGGCGCAGCGCCAGATGCGGGGGAGCAAGGACCTGGGCAAGGTCGCAGCGTTCCACGGGATGTGCCCTTCACCTCTGCTTCCTCTGCTGATGCAACAGAAGCAGATTTGAATTCACTGTCTGAAATTGCAAAGAATATTTGATATTAACGCAGGTTGCATGTTGGCTGTTTTCAATTAACAAACAGATAATTACTCTTTTTCGAAGTTTTGAGTCTATGAGTGGTAAATATGAATGTAAACAGTGACAAAGGAAATGTAAATAACTAATTTTAATTAATGATAACTTGTAAAATATATTTTAAATAATATAAAATAGATTTTACATGGAAAAAGTAAACTTCACCGTACATAACTTGTATTTTTGATAGATATTGTTTCCGAGATAATCTATGGAAGTTGTGAGGGATTGAGGGATTTTTCCAGTGGAAAAATTAAGTTAGGGCGGTACTAGAAACATCCATCAGATTTTATAAAAAGATTTTAAAAAAGAATTGGAAAGCAATGTAGAACTTACCAGGAATCATTCCGGATCCATGCAAAATCAAACTAATATTTTTTGACTAATAAACAAACAAACAAACAAACAAGAATAAAAGAGAAAAATGTATAAAAATAGATAATTATCTACGTGATAAATGCACAAAAACTTCTCTAGAAGACATAATATTCAGAAAAAATAATTACCCTGGTGGTAAAAAGTGACTTTGAAGCCTTTATCGATTAAAACCTAAAAGTTTAATATCATTGTAATTAAGACATTTATTATCAAAATAAAACACATACATTTTAACGACATTGAAATTATCATGATGGTGTTCTTTGACCGGTTTGCATAGGTTTAGGAATCATCACGCTGCTCCGGAGGACATCTCCCATTTACATTATTCACCAAGGTGTGCATGTAGTTACAAAACCAGACACATCATTGTTCGCCAGTTTGAAAGTAAGATACTTTGTGTGAATATGTCTGGTTTTGATACTTTCTAATGATCTAATTGTTTAATATTATTACTATTTGTGTGTTAGAGATACCAACACTGTAGCACCAATAGTGAGTACAAGAGTTTTTGAGGCCTAAGAATATCAATGGTTGGGCGGCCACGTGTTCGACCCGAGCAAGGATCCTTGACGACCTACGCCATCTTCACATTCCAGCGCCATGTCCGCCGCTTGTGAACTTGTGCTGTTTGTCCCTGCGCCTCACTACGAGGCCATGTGACCCGCACCGACGTTTTCTGTATCCTCGTAGTCTTGCACCAAGACTCCTTCCTTGAGACGAGCGAGGGCGCTAGGGCAGACCACGGGCGGCGCCTGCGGCCAGAGGAGTCGATTGAGGCCTTGAGGCGGGGAAGGGGAAGGGGAGGGGCGGTCCGAAGGGGGGCGGAGAACTCCTTGTTCGCGGGGCTTTGGGCGCGTCGCGGTCGCAGAGACCCTGGGGCACGGCCGGGGCGGTTCGGCGCCGAGGGGAGGGGATGGGATGGGGCGGAGGAACTGTTGCCGACGAGGACGTCGTTGGTGGTGGAATGCCGCGGGAATGGAGAGGAAGACGGTGCTTCACAGGCCTGCCAACTTTGCGGGACGTCCTCGTGGCGACTGACTGCCTGCCTTGTCTCCGCCTCTCCAGGCGCGCGCGAGAGACAGAGAGAGAGACAGAACTTGTGCAAAGTTTACAATGCAAACAGCGGAGAGGCGCAGTCCGCGCAGCCTCTCCGTCGCGCACAGGCACAGGGCGCAGCAGCGGCGCCGCCAGCGCGCTCTGGGATGGATTCCCGAAAGTTCAAAAATAGGCCGGAGAGCGCGCCGTGAATACTAAGATCTTGCAGCGAGAGTTACGGAGAGCTGGTCGAGAATCTTCTGTGTTCAGCCCTTGAAGATGTTCGTTGATTCGCTTCAAGTGACACCAGAAAACTGGGTTTTCGTTAGTTTCTGCCACTGTTTTCAATTTTCAGTTTCTCTGCTAGTAATGAATTTTGTATTTTGATTCGTTAGTGTTAACGTTAGGGAACATAAAGCTTGGTTTTTGAAGTTGGTGTACTTAATATATTCAAATTAAACATCTAATAGTGTATCTGAATATTGTTCGCAGAAAGATGTCGCAATACGGTATAATAGGAAAAGAAGAATGTTTTTAAATGTAATTTTTTAAAAATAATGTACCAATGCTTTTAGAATAACCTCAACACACTTCTTTAGGTATGTGCATTTGTTTGATAATAAAAGCTGATTGTCACATGATTCAACTCATACACTACCAATTTGTTCCCTTGGGAGTTTTTTCTTGCCACCAAAAAATGTGACCCACATGGCAGTACATCTGCGTTGTGTGTAAAATCTTTTTTGGTTGGATATTAAGAACATGGTATATTTTAGTTATGCACTTTGCTCTCATGAATCTCTTGAAGACCTTGGACGTTAAAATGTTAGTCACTGGTTGTACGTGGACAGGATCTGCAAAATACCGATCATATTAACCCTCCAGCGGGCACGTCTCATCAATTACCGCCAGCAAGCGCGTGCGACGCTCCGCACCGCATTTATTATCTTCGATTTTTGCGAAAATTGTTATGACTTTTCTTAGGGAATGTGAAGGAAGTGAATATATGTTTTATACATTCTATTTCTCAATAACCAAATAACAAACGAAATAACAACATTAATAAGAGTCTGATCTATAACTCGCTCCGTCAGTGTCTTGGTATGTGTTATATGTCGGAGAATGAATACGGTGCAAACGTGCCTTCTAACGTTTGTTCGGTAACAACGCATTTAAATTTGAATTAATACTCCAACATGTGTCATACAGTTCAATAACAAAATAGCAGTAAGAATTCTAATGGATAAAATACGCAAATATTGCACTTACATGACAAGGCGCGTGCGGTACGGACTGCCGCAACCGTTACAGAGTTCGGATTAGTAATGAAAAACAGTCGATCGGTACTGTCAAAAATCGTGATTTTAGTGTCATCAGGTTGAAAATATAATCAATAAAGAATTACTATGAGCTCAATAGTGCGACACCAATTATTCACTCGAAATCAACAAAAATGTAAGAATGCGGCACTGAGTGCCGCTACGCATCCGCCGGAGGGTTAACGAAGTAATGTTGTTGAATTGCAGATCAATGCGAATGCGTCTCACATTCATTTATTTCGCTGACGTGTTACGACCATAATAAAGACCTCACTTTGTGAAGATAATACGTCAATACTCTTTTTCTTCCAGAAAATTTCAATGTTATTTTCATTGCTTTTATTAAAATCTGTTCTAGAGAAATTGAAAGAAAGAAAATGTTGTAGGCGGTCATTTAATATCATATTATTCAACAGATTCAATAGAACGAACATCATATTCAGTTTACTTCCTTTTGGCAGATAAAGCGTTTCTTTTACGTCGAGAATGAATCTGTGTTCATGTTCTGGATGAGTGAATGCACACGCTGCGAGATGACTACTGCCTCTTCCATGATTTCCTTCATTAATAACACTTCAATTGAACTCACGTCAATTGAACAATCATATCTTACATTCTAGAAAATATCAATAAAACTTCATAATCACAAATCGTTCAAGTTTTATGTAGGTTTCTCCCTGGTAGAATGTGAAATGTATTACCTGTATTGAAGATTCATTGATGCTAGAAAAATCATTTATTTGTGTAACACCCTATACTGTCTGAAAATACATCTACATTGCGAAAGAACTACAGTAATCTTAGTGATTTACTTCCCCTGTAATTAAGAAAATTACAAATAAATAATAACTAAGGAGTAAAAAATTAAAATTCATCCGTACAAAATCTTTTATAATCAAGCTGTTAAAATCAATGTGAATTTGTATATACTTTGAGATGTCTAAGATATTTAATAATCGTAAATATGCCTTTAATCTATTCCTCTCCCTTACACTACTAAACATTAAAATTTCCTGAGTCAATTAGTGCCAAATTATTACAATCTACTGTAGTACTTTATGATGAAAACTCTGTCGGTGAAAACTTGTCAAAATAAATCCATAAATACTTGAATATTTACCCGCAACCATCATTTAATTCTGTATTCGAATTTACTGTGATTGTTTATTATTATCATAGATTCGTGTAACTAAAAAAACGCCACAAAAATACTCCTTTCCCTAGTTTATCTGGAGACTAGATGAACGAAATCATTCCCTTGCGTCCTGTGCTATTCCAACCCTTGTCATATTACGCTCATACCACCATCGCCCTTCTCATCCTACTGAACCATATTTTCCAACCTCTTCATTTCTGTTCGCTTCACGAAAAACTCTTGAGACCTGCTGTTTTCACTAATTTGTATTTTAAACACGAAAAAAATGTGATTAAAAATTTACACATGATCGTTTGCGTTGGTGCTTTGTACTAAACAATTCTCCGAGGGCTGTGAAGGTCATCAGCTAGTAGGGCAAGTGCGGGGGGTGGTGAACGTGCGCGAGACTTTTGCTTGGGGCGTGGCGCGGGGTGTAGGGCGGTAGCGCGGGGCGCGGAGGGTTGGGCGCGGGGTGAGGAGGGCGGGACGTGGGGCGTGGAGGGCAGGGCGTGGAGCGCAAAGTGTGTGGGGGGGCGCGGGTCGGTGGCGAAGGGGGGGAGGACGTGACGTGGGGCAGGGGGGGAAGGGCGGGATGGGTGCCGCGGAGGGTGGGGAGGGGGCTTGGGCGTTGAGGGCGAGACGCGGGGCAGGGAGGTGGTCATGCCCGCGGAGGGTGGGGCGGGGGCATGGGGCGTTGAGGGCGGGACGCGGTGCAGGGAGGTGGCCGTGCCCGAGGAGGGCGTGGCGCGGGGTGGGGTGCGCGCAGGGCGGGGCGGCGTGCGAAGTGCTGTGGGTGCTGGAGGAGGGGCAGCGCGTCGCTCGAGGGCCTCGCAGCTCTTCTTCGCGCCGCGATGCTCTTGTGTCTGCGCTTATGGCTTCGGAAACGGTAAACACGGGCGCGGGAAGTTAACGGAAAATCAATATTTCCCTTCTGGAGATGATCTGCAAGGCAAAGCGGGCGGACGGGGGCGGGGATGGCCGGGGCCGGCGGTGGGTTGAAGGGGGGTGGGGAGGGGAGGGGAGGGGAGGCTGGCGGGAAATGCACAGCCGCTGCGAAGCCGACGCCGCGCCGTGATGCTTCTTGCACGGCGACGGGGACGCTCTTGTCCCAGTGCGTAGTTGCCCGGAGCTATGCCATCGTCAGGCCAACGCTACCCGCTGCCGTCTTGCCACTGCGCAGTCATCGCTCGGCCTCCGCTTTAAGATGATCCAACATTGTCTTTTATCAGTATTCATACCCGACTACTATCACCCATTGCATTTCAATCCGTTGCAATGTATTGCATTCCGTTGCACTTCACCGCATTGCATTGCATTGCATTGGATTGCATTAGATTGCATTGGATTGCATTGGATTGCATTGGATTGAATTGGATTGGATTGGATTGCATTGGATTGCAATGCATTGCATTGGATTGCATTGCATTTCATCACATTCCATTTCTTTCAATCCACTATAATTACACGCTGTTCTTGTTCTATCACATTGCGTTTTATCCTATTCCACTTTATTCTCATCCTCCTCAATTAGGGTCCATGTGTATTACAAATCATCATCCTTAGAGAGGGGTATTTTTAGCCCGAGGTTTTCTGCCGAGTGTTCGACTAAAACTTTTCATTTTGTCCTCATAATTTCCACCTGCACTTAAAAATATTATACCTCTCGGGATTATTAACATTATTTCACCACGAATATTCTGAAGAACTTTAACGGATAGATACGAATCACTTGTTTTCTTTAGTGATGGTATCATGTCGAATTGAGTTTTGTGCTCAATGTAATAACAAATGTAATCACAGTTTTATTCGAATTACTATCGATTGATTACGTAATTTAATGGAGTTTTTCGAGGTCTACGATGTTCTTCTGCGTAAATGTTAAGTTTATTTTATATTGAAAAAGAACGGGAATTAATAGTCTCAGACACATAAACGCGGGAAGAGCTTTCGCATTATACAATTTTTTGCGTTTCGTGTGAAGCGAATGATACGTGAAATGCATATGGGGAGTATATGATATTATAATTAAATTCCTCTGCGACGCGGAGGGAGAATTGCAACGTTATGTTGTTCTTGGCGTAGCGACATTATAAATTGGCTCACATTTATGAAACAACCACAGTAGTTCTATTTCTACTTATTCACCCAGCAGGCTCTATATAAGTTTTTCTCTCTCTTCGCTCAAATTCTCCTATCAACATGACGTCTGTAATTTCATTTTTGCTCTCGTTATTTTGTCAACTAACTTTGTCTTAATGAAATTCTCTCAACTGACAGACAAAACATTTACACTTTTGGTTATCTAATAGAAAATTTATTACGTATTTATATTTGTCATGAAAAGGAGTAAAACCTTCAGGGAATGAATATCAGGTAATGACAAGCATTTCAAGTACGTCGAGTTGCATTCATTTCCATTTGAATGATCGAATGGAAGATTTTGCAGTCGATAATATTTTATTGGAACATGAATACGTGTATAATTAAAAAATAACATGAGATTATTAGAGATAAGGGATTTATGAATGTCAGGCATTCAATGCAAGTAAACGAATAAGTGTCTTTGATTTTGAGAATGCATTACGGCTATATTTCGACGTACAATAAGGCCAGAAGAAAAATATCATTACTTAATTTTTTCTCTATGAATTGGTGGTTTGATTGTTAGCTTCGTAAAATTCGTTGAACATTCTTCTTCTCATTTTTAACATGATATTTATTTTCAATTTTATTTTTCTTAATAGAAACTAAACATAGAGAAACTGCTTGCTTCTTTCATACGGAAAATATTTAATAGAATTGACCATCTTATGTTTTTAATGAAAAATTTGTATTTTGAATAATGTTAATGAAATTATGACTTGGTAACGAAGAGGATGCAAATGGAACGTCAAAAATGTGGGCCGGAATTAAATTCGTAGGACAAGGCAAGATGACACCGATAATTATTACTAAAAACAATAGTGAGGTGGAAGTGGACGTAGTTAAAATGTGTGCTATTTACAGTTCACACTATTACATATAATTTCTTCATAATAAATATTATTAAAAATTACTTTGTTTTCACTTTGAGTAATAATTTAAGAATATATTCCCTCTAGAACGTTGTAGCGTTAAATAATTTTTCGCACGAATTTTCGAAAATATTAAACTTTAATATATTTTACACACAAACACATGCACTGGAATTATGCTGAAGTTATCTATATTTTACTGATGTAGTATGATCTATATTTGATCTATATTTTACTGATCTATATTTTACTGATGTACTGATGTACTATATTTTACTGATAAATTCACTCCAAGTAGTACATAAATTATAAACATTCCGTTAAAACACACACAATTCCCTTTTTAAACATAAAAAAAACAGAAAACTATTTGTCGTGTCATCATATTTTTTAAATGGATTTGGCCAAATGGGTTCACTTAGACATTATAAAAAATAATTTAGAATCACATTATAAAATGTTTTATTATGCGTCAACTATGATTTTCTGTGCACCGTTTTGGGGGATACTATTAATATTTTATGAAAAATATACACAGGAAAGAATAATGTACATAACAACAAAAGATCATACAACATTGTTGTTCAAAAAAGTGAATAATGTTAATTTATATCGAATGCTATGTTTCATTATCATTTTTTATTGATATTAATTTTAATAACTTCTATGTATATTCCGTATAAAATATTAACAGTTTTCTCCTTTACACAGTGTGGCCTCAAGATGAGAAAAATGCATTTCCCCGAAGCATCGCACAGCATATCATAGTTGACGTATAATAAAATGTTTTGTAATGTGATTCTAATTGTTTTATGAACTATCTAAATGAACCCCGTGGCCATATCCATTTAATATATAATTCCCTTTTATCCCTTGGAAATAAAAAAGAAGTTCCTTGATCTCACAAACCCAATACGATCATTCTTGTTTGGAAAGTCGGCGCGAGCTCTGCCGGATTAATGAATTAGTGTACTCTGAGGACCATTCAATAACGCATTGAAGAAAGTAGTGGTCATGTCATTCTTGAACTCCTTGGTGTCCGTTTCCCGCACATCACGTGTTATGCTGTGTTGCCTACACCAAACGCATCAGGGGCAGGTGTTATTGCCATCAGTTCACAAAAAACAACAATGATGTGATACGTTCCGCGTACAGAAAATACTTTTTACAACTAACATGATTTTAACTTATATGATTTTTGTAACACAATATTTATAACTATGTGCTGTGAACATGTCAGAATGTTAATTTACTGATATGGTCTCGACTACTGTTTTGCCCCTGCGGGACACCTTGGGTCAATAAAGTGGGTTAGTAGTATGTCCAACCTCCTTGTTATTGCCACAATCTGAGGCCCTATAAACCAGATTGCACTGAAGGAGATGCTTGAAGCGCACGATGCATGCTCAACGTATGGAGGTCGTACACGAGTTGTGTGCATCTTAAGAGCCTGAGCCGAAGTTACAAGGGTTGCCACTTAAGTTAAATATACTGTTTGCCTTTATAGTAGGAGACTTGATTTGACAAGAGTCAAATTAGACTGTACTAGTTGCATGACGTGGCAGTGATTTTTCACATCTAAATGAAAAGTTACATACGTTCTGATGACTAGAACTTATGTTCATATTAAAAATGTTGATATTAAGGATTGCCGTTAATATTCTGGCAAATACTAATACATTCAACTCGAGAAATTCTATTCAGCAAACACATTTATTTTTGTCGCTTTATCTGATTCATTAATGGTTTACATATGACTGCACATTTCTGATAAATACATTTAATACTACATACCGTTATATTGAATAGATTTCGGGTTCACTAAGTTATGTGATTGCAGTACAGTAAGACATATTGAGTGTATACTGAAATTTCTTTGTCATTTAGTATCTTTCGACATAGCAAAGTAAATAGCAAAGCAATCATACTACTACTATTGTTTACTTTTTTGTGATGTTTAAGATGTTTACGATTGACTAATATTGCACTTGATACGTCCCCAAAATAATCCGAAGTAAGATGTTAAGCTTCTATGGGGAGCAGAGTTTAAGAGAAAGAGTAAATGCGTTTCTAAATTTGTAAGAAGACATTTCCCTAAAGAAATGTCGTTACAGAAATTTTGGTAACTAGGTCTGTTTTTAGTGTCTGTTCTTTGAAAACCCACTGTCATCTGCCAATTTTAAGTCATCTTTCAGAAATGTAGTTTCTTGTCCAATATTACTTTCAAATCATTGACAAGTATAAATTATTGTATTACTGTGTATAACCATGCTATTTCATCTAAAAAATAAAAAAAATCTCTAAAACTAAAAGTATTACGTATATTACTTGCCTGATTATTGGGCAAAAATTGCATTTCGATATCGTGCACCGTTATGGAGGGAGCAGTAAGTAAACACGCTGAATACGGTAACTATCCTAACATGAATTGTGCAATTTTTATTTTGTAACACAATCCAATTTTCAGACCACTTTTGAAACGTTTCATGTCCACGCCGTTGTAGGCCTGTGTATCTTGTTACGCGGCGCCTAGTGCGTCACAAAGGGCAACCTCTGGTTCGCGTTCTTTGCGCCGCAAAGCCCCAGCCACGCCGCAGTCACCACATGCGCCTCTGTCACCCACACCGCCGTCCTACCGCCATTGCGTTCACAGCTGCCGCGTTCGCCGCCCCCATTGCCACCACCGCCGTGTCCGCCTCATCGCCTCCGCCTTCACCGTCGCGGCCGTCTCCGCCTCTCACGCCTCCGCCGATCTCCGCGGCCTTCCTCCCACCACAAAGCCTCCGACTCTATCGCTACCGCCACCTCCGCCACCACCACCCCCTCCATGTCCACCCCCGCGTCTGCCACCACCAACGTCTTCGCCACCACCACCACTACCACTTCTCCTTCCAGCTCCGCGGCCCCACCACCTCTTCCTCCATCACCGCCACCACTACCACCACCACCATCACATTCACCACCACCTGTACTATTACCTTAACCACCACATCCGCCATCACGTCCACCATCACCACCATCACCACCACCATCACCACCACCACCATCATCACCACCACCACCATCACCACCATCACCACCACCACCACCACCACCACCACCGCCACCACTACCACCACCACCACTACCACTACCACCACCACCACCACAGCGGCCAACGCAGTCCCCGCTTCCGCCTCCATCACCACCTCCGCCACCCCGCCGCCTTCCCACCCCATAACCCGCGCCTCGTGCCCATCGCCTCCGCCGCCGGCGCCGCCGTGTCTCGGCGCGCCGCCCAGCGCCTCCCGCCCCGCTGCCCGGCCGCGTCGCCGCCGCCGCCCGGCGCGGGGCCTGCGGCGCGACAACGGCCCGCCGACTATCGACCGGCGGACGGCGCGACGCATACAACTCAATCTGCGCTAAACTCCCCCTCCTGTCTACTAAATTGCGGGGGTAATAGCTAGCAACTCCAATTACAGCGCTGGCGGAGCGCCTTCGCGGCGCGGCGCGAGGGCGGCGGTGGAGGCGTGGCGGGGCGGGGAGGGCGCGGAAGATGGCGGAGGTGCGCCTGGAGGGGGGCGAGGAGGAAACGCGATGGAAAAGTGACGGGGCGGATTCGCGAAGTGATGAGCAGTTGGGGAAGCAGTCTGCTGCGATGGGGTGACAGAGGAGTGTGGCGCAGAGGTCGGTTTGGGGAAAGCACGACCAGAATGGGGAACCTTGCAGGATAGGTAAGAGGGAGAAATGTGTGGGATCAAAGTTTTGATGCGGCAAAAATCGATGGGAAAATTCGAGGAGGATTGTAAAAATTATCGTGGTTGGAATGGAACTGACAATAGGACTGGAACACAAAATTGTTTTTAGTAGTTGTTTCATTTTGGGGTTGAGAGAGTGGCGAAATAGACAAACGAATGACATAGCGAAACCTTTTCTTTACGTAGATTACTTGAGCGGCAGATACGTTCCGTTCACGGAGTTCATAGAGGGTTGAGTATCAAAATATTTGAAATCAAATTTATATTTTTCATTTCTTAGAATTTGAAATCTGTTATTAATTATGCATAATGTTTGTAATATTTATGGATCAGTATCACAGAAGAAGAACAAGTATTTGTTGTATTTTGAAGACCTAATTATAATCAATGATAATCTAATTGAAGTTGTTCACAAGATAATTTTTAATAGTTGAAGTTGATAATCGACAATTGGGTAAAACCTGGCAACAGTGATGAACAGAAAATCATTTACTTGAATTCAATGTAGGTACTTTCGTTACTCACTGCCGCACAAAAACCAATATGCGTATCCAAAAATGTACCTAAAATCGATTTGTAAAGGTCAGTTATACGGACACATCATTCAATAAAATCGATTAAAATGGCAGGAAGCGTTTCTGAAAATGAAATATTTTTACCTAATTAATCATGTATGTTTGAAATGTCTTTATTAACACGCAAATGCGAAAAAATATTTACAGAACAATATATTTCGTTAGTTAGGCCCTGAAACCTGCATTAAAAATTTTGCTTAGTTTTATTACCAACGGAAATCGTTTTAGGATCTGGTCTTTTGTTTCGAAATGAGCAGGTTTTTTAGAACTTCACCGGAATTTTTGAATTTTAGGAATGCTTTATTAAAGAAAGATCTTTCAATAACGAAGAAGCTTACTTGGTCGTACTCAAGATTATATTAAAAGAATGACTTGAGTACTCCTCTGACTAAACTTTTATCTCACCGTTACTTTTTTCAACAAATATGTAATTGACATTTGAAATAACTCTAATCAATACTACACAGATTCTCCTTCCAAATACAAACGTAAAAACCCTCTACTTGCACGTAATCTTACTTGTCATATGCCATTAGCATCTATGTATTTTATGGTGATAGGACTGTGGCATCAATAGTAGGATAATTTTCCGTTCACTATTCTCACTATTTTCATTTCCACTAAATGTAACAAACACTCTTTCTCTCCTTTACCGTCTGCACCAATCTTTGCTGCAACGTCAACACCAACTTCCCTTCCCCGTTCTTCCCTTCCCCATCCTCACCTTCTTGCTCTTTCCTCCCCCGTCCTTTCCTTCCCCATCTTTTCCTTCCCTTTCCCGTCCTACCCGTCGCCGTCCTTCCTCGCCTACCACTGACGCCACAACAACGACATTGCTCTCACTTCCCTGGAACTCGCATGTCCAGCACTACCTCTATGACCACCGCCACCGCCGCCGCCACAGCTGCCGCGCCGCGCCGCGCCGCGCCGCGCCGCGCCGCGCCGCGCTGTCCCTCGTCGCCGGTCGTAATGAGAGCGACACACCTTCGGGCCGCGCGCGCGGCGCTAATCAAGATTTCATTAAGGAGGCCAGATGATTAAATTCTTAATGAAATCAGGCCCGGCTAACTACTGCGCCTGCCCGCCAGGCCGCGCTGCGCCCGTCCCGCCCTGCGCCGCCCTGCGCCGCCCTGCGCCGCCCGCCGCACGGAGCGCCCCGGGGGCCAGGGCCGCAGGCGTTTTGTCGCCCCGCCCACCTCTCCCCGGCCGCCATGCGCACCCTGCGCGTGGCCTCCGCTGTCTCTGCTCGCAAGTGCACGTGCTGCTACGGGCAAGAATTGAGAGCATTTACTTCCAGACAAACTATACAGGTTTGAAAGACATAATATAATACGGTTTTAAGTATGTAGACATCTAACTAGAATTATTTGTTTTTTAAACTATTTTCTTTACTTTTGTATAGAATTTATTTGTCTTTTATGCAGCTTATTTTGGAGTACATTCTGAAAGTTGAAAGATTTAGAAATGCCTTCAAACTCATTAATTAAAGTGAGTTAACAGATCGATGTGTTGCTTCACAAATAAAATGAATTCTGAAGGTATGAATCTTTATGTTTTTTACGTTATATAATCTTCAGCAACCGCTACTCTTTTCCGTCTCCTTTCTATGATCATCTTCACATCACGACATCTTGTTTGCAACTTAACAACACGTATTATTTGAACTTCACTTGTATATATGAAACTCGTGTTTGTATCTTCAAACATGCAAAGACAGTCAGCCAATATTCTTGCTTATCTACATAATTTAACATCCAGCAAAATATTAAAGAACTAAATAGTAAATAAATTTGCAGTTACCGTAGAGTGTGATCATGTTGTTACAAAGTTTTAGTGTTTTGTACATTGGACGATCAGTTTTTATTTTAACGTCAAAAGACTTGTTAAAAATGTAAATCAGCCCCTATTGTAAACAATATAAGCGTCCAAATCTTTCATAGCCATAGTGAAAGTTATATTAAATGTTTTCACCTTGTTGGGCTTTGTGATTTTTAATTATCCGTGAAATGCATGGAAAAATTAAGTGTCACAAAATTAACATACATAACTTTTATTTACAAATAGGGAAGGTAATTTTGCCACATAGTAACCTTTTTCATGAAAACAATACTCCAAATCTTTGGATTGCATTTTTTCAAAGTCCCAACTTCACATTTTTCATTTTGAGAGGGGCAATAGGAGTCGACCGGTCTGTTTCATTATTTGGATGGTTCAATGTAGATTTTTGAACTTGAATAGCTATCGGTTCTGCACTGTCTCCGGTGGAACAATGACGCAGAAGACTTCGGTCTTGGAATGTATTTTATCCGTGTGGGCTGCCCATCTCCAGTGCATTTTCATTGGCTTCACACTTACCATGTATCCATCGGTTTTGATGTCAGTCTTTCCTAAGGAAACGTTCACCATAATCGTTCTGTTTGAAAGCATCTGTACCCACTTCTTGTTGATTTGCGAGAACACCAATAAAACCACATAAAACTACGAATCTGCAATATAATTTCTTATGTCTAAGACATTATTTTGTAGGTTTTGTGCAACTGGAGCAAGGTAGAAACTAAGGGTTCTTTTCGATATTATTACTTATAGTTTAAGAATGTGCTGAAAAAATGGTATAAGATGGCCTCATAATAAAACAATAAAAATCGATTCAGTCGCTACAAAAATACGGTAGAATTAGGGGATTTTGGAATGACATCTGGAGCGATGCACAATCGGGTTTCGCGGCACACGATTGGGATTCGAACATTGAGTTCATATCCGTTGGCCTTACTGTTGAATACTGGTAAGGACAACGGATAAGCGAAAAGTAACAATGATTTAACAATCCATTAACTAAAATCATGCTAAGTTATTAACTGTTCAATGTGACTGAAGAAGAAGCCAAATATAGCCCCGCAACGTCGTGAAGTTTGAGTTTTCAAAAAAGTTAAACATGTTTTAAAAGTTTTATAAATGTTTATGTGAACTACCTTGTTTATTAATGGGATAATTTCCCTTAGAGATTATTGTCAAAATAACAAGGACCAGAAGAATGTAATAAACCACATAAGCTTTGAGTTCTGTGGTGTCAAGCATGTTACAGAAGAATGCATATAACCCCTCTCTAGTTGATATATTGCAAGAGTAGTGACGAATCATTTATTCCACCTGATCAACACCACCCCACAATTTGGAAAACTGTCTCATTCGTTGCTAACAAAACACAGAAAGACTATTTGTATTTCACGGAGGTACTAAAGAACCTGTCAGGCAGTCAATAACATAAATGTGTACAAATAAAAAATAACATGTTCTTGGGTGTAAAATGTACTCCCTTTTTAGATTTTGCGAAGGCATTTGATGTACCTCACGACAAACTGGTTCATAAATTACTGTTGTCAGGTATTGACACCAGAGTTATCGCGTGGATTGATGAGCTTCTTCGAGATAGAAAACAGAAAGTCCGAGTCCGACAACAATTTTCAAATCTAGCAAAGGTAACTTCAGGGATTCCCCAAGGAAGCGTTATTGGACCTCTCCTCTTTCTAGCTTTTGTGAATGACCTGCCAGACAATTTAATTTCAAAGGTACGACTATTTGCAGATGACTGTATAATATATCGAGTTATTCATTCAAAAGTAGATGAGGATATTTTGCAGGGTGATCTAAATAGATTACATCTCTGGGCGGAAAAAAATGGCATGACAATAAATAGTTCGAAAAGCAAAACCATCACGTTTGGTAAGGGCCGCAAGTATTCTGAAACTCAATACCGTTTAGATAAGGAAAATATTCCAAGAGTCGTGTCTTGTAAGTATCTGGGAATAATTTTTGATAGCAAATTGAGTTTGGAAAATCAGGTAAACTTTGTCTTGGGGAAAGCGTAGAAATCTTTGCATTTTACTATGCGAATACTAAAAAAGAGTGCTGAAAAAGCAAGAGAATTAGCTTATATATCTCTAGTTCGCCCATTAATGGAATACGGGACGGTTTGTTGGGACCCTTATAGAATCTCACAAAAGGAATATTTGCATAGAGTACAGAGAAGAGCATGTAAATTTATTTTCCGAAGCAATAGGAAGAAAGTAGAGTGGGAGTCACTAGAAATCAGGAGGGTTAAGGCAAGACTCTGTGCTTTGTACAAAGCGTATGTCGCTTATCCAGCTTGAAAAGACATCCACATTCGGCTCAGTAGACCCACGTATTTTAGTAGAGGGGATCACAAGCACAAAATTCAGTTCAGGCCACAGAGAACAGATGTTGGAAAATTTTCCTTTACAAATAGAAATATAACAGACTGGAATAAGTTGACTTTTGCACACTTGTCGAGACCAAACTTCATGCAGATGTCATTGCTAAAATCATTGATGACAGACAGCATTTGGGAGAGAATCGCTTCATTCTTAGCAAATAGTTTAAGATCATCCATGTAAAATAAATGTGATTTATTATTATTATTATTATTATTATTATTATTATTATTGTCCTAAAATAATTTTAAGTTGCATTGTATTTAATTCATAATTATAATATGTAGATATAATATGTAAATTTTAGTGTTCCGCCACCAGGTTGTATGAACCTACCTGCGGAAATAATATCTATCTATCTATCTATCTATCTATCTATCTATCTATCTATCTATATCTTTGGCACCCACGGGTTAATATTAATGTGTATTTATGTATATATATGTATTTGTTATTGAATAGAATAATATTTTTATGTCCATCACACATTGTTTACGGAGCTGGGCTTTGTAGGCATTATGTTGGATATTTTAATGAACCTTTTTATCTATTCTGAAAACGTAAGTAAACATCATATGAAGGCAATAGTTATACTGTTGCCTTTATATGATATTTAATTACGTTTTAATAATATAATAATAACTATAATACCAATTTTGGGGTTAGTTTAATACGTGACGCCAAACATCTTTAGTCGTAAGTTCAGGGATAATTATAATAATTATTATTTCATTTTATTTTTACTTTTATTTCTATCATTTTAATGCTACACTCTCGAAGAATTATCATTTCGGAAACATGCTGTATTGTAATCTCGTATTATTTGCTAATAATACTGCATTTAATAATTTAGAGGAGATTACCTAGGCTGTGTTGCATCCAAACAGTTTATCTTCTCGGCCAAATCCGTCGACATTTGCCCTTGACTTCCAGTCTCCCATTTCGACTCTGCATACTTTCTCTGGCTAGCTGGTTCAACTCCCTTTCTGCCTCCAGTCGTGCAACCTCCATCTCACTCATTCGGACGGGAAGTCTTTATGAAGGCAGGCCAGGCGTCAAATCTCGCGTCAGCTCCTACACAAATAAAATGGCGCCGGCAGGCGGCGCGCCGTGCCACTCGCATCTCGTACTCCGGTGGCGAGGAGGCGGGGGCCGGCATTGCACTCGAAAACGGGCGCGCTCTCCTAAATCTGGGCGATTGTGCTCAACGGCGCGGCTGCAAATGCGTCACCCGCCGGCTGAGACAAAAGACTGCACTTCGCCGGCGCAAAAAGCTCCGCCGGAGCAGAGGGCCTTGTTTATAACGCGCTGGCTGAATTGCGTTGCCGCGCCCCCTGGAGAACGCGTGCTCCAAGCACTCGACTGTTTCAGTTGTCATCTTCCAATGGACGCTAGCTATTGAGATTTTTGATGTATTGGCAATGTTAGATAAAAGAAGGTGGCTGATTGTTTCACTCGTTGAATGAGAAACGTAATAGTTTACAAGAAAAGCTCTTCCGTCGCTATTTACACACATATAGTCATGTTCACATCTTTGTTTGTGCGGCAACTTCTGAATATGGACTTGGGGCAGTAACACGATTCGTAACAGCAACCCTCACGCTATTCGTGAAGATTAATATCTCGAAGCGTACTCGTCATGTTACTACCCGAAGCCCTGAACTGTTGCAAAGTTGATCAAAGAGAATGATTTAATCAAATGTGGGAATATTTGCTGAAAAAACACTGTTTTTTAGTTTTTGTGTCTTATCATTTTAATTGTTGAAAATCCAGAAATTTCACTTGATTTTAGAACATTCATCATCGGAATATCAACACAACTTGAAAGATCAATACTTCCTTAAATATTTTTTATTCGAAAGCTTTCCTCCAAAAATTCGTCAAACATTACATAAATGTATCACAACATAGTTACGCCAGGTATCGCGCAAGTTGCAAATGGATAAAAAAATGTTTCCGCCCATTTTAAAATATTCCGTAAATAATAAATTCGTTGTTCGTTGTTCATTTGTCCATTTGATTCTAGATATAAATATATTATATTTTCGTAATAGATTATTAGTATTAATGAATAATTGGTTTTTGTAATAATTGGCAAAACTTAGAGTGCGGAAAATTGAAATGCTCCTTTTCATCATACAGTGTATTTGTCACAAAAATAATTTCACGGTCTTTTCTTCGTTAGTATCATCTCTTTACAACAGAAAACACAAGGGTAATTTGTAATTGGAGGTGTCTTACATGGAGGGGTTTGTAATATAGTTGGACAGTGCAGAAGAGGGATTGGGGTGATTGGGGGCGTGAAAGTGACAGTGCAGAAGAGGAATTGGGGGTAATTGGGAGAAAGAAATGAAACTGTTTTCATTCAGATAGTTTAATATATGTATTTGGGGGAATGAAATGGAGCAAAATAAGCACAATTTGTTGCAGATTTTTGCACTTTTTCGTGAAATTATTACATTTTGCCATCTTTTTCGTCCTTTTTATGCTTCACCTATTCCTCCACTCTTTTCTGCGTTTTCTGCGAAGAACATTATCTGTGAAGAGTATTTTTTCTGCGAAGGGTATTTTCTACTAAGAGTATTTTTTTCTCTTCCTGAACAGCTTATTAAAATCTCATTTAACCAGACGTCAACAATATTAAATATTAAAATATCGTTTACGTAAACCACCAGTAATTTATATCCTAGCAACAATGGTCATTCTGCAGCTGAAAAGTCAAATTTAAATTTCAACAGTTTAACCATTTTCCGTTGGATGTAAAGTGCTGCCTGAGGCAAATCGGGGTATTTAAATGGTTGTGCAGAAATCCACTTATCTGTGACCTGAGGAAAATATTTATTCTTGCAATCGTGTCACCGTCAATATTAAAAGAGCACTGGCAAATCTTGTGGGTTTGGAGGGAAAAGATTAGGGGAAACTAGGGAAGTAACGTGTGCCTGCAAGAGCACAGAGGTTCCCCCGCCGGCAAGTGCTCGTGCTGACGCAGTTTGACGCGCCTGCGAGGTACGTTTTACGCGATTCGCGGAAAAAGAGGTTCAGCTAGTACTGGCAATTGTTTAACAGTTGTCTATCTACTACAGTGTTGGATGAAGTACTATCAATTACCTTTTATGGACTCTATAAAGAAGAAAAAATTGATGCAAAATGATAGTATATTCTAGTAATTGATTCATCCCCCCACCAAACTGGTTTAAACCTTAATTCATTTGTTTCAGCAACACGTTTTTTTGCACCTTAATGCATGTATTTTCAGAATCTCCCCCCTTTTACAACCATAATTTGCACCTCAAAATCCTTTGCCTAGTAATACACCGGAATGTGATGCCGAAGCGGGAAAATCGCGATGGAACGCTAGAATCGCGTTAGAACTTAGGTATAAATCTGTCCCGCCAACCTGAGACTACAAACTTTCCGGGTTGGTACCGTAGCTGATTACGCCGCTTTCTGCGTTTCCCTCCAAACCCATGAGTATCGGGCACTGCCACAACAAAGTCAAGATCCCCCTCGTCTCATCACTGCCGATGCTTGTCTGTACTTGGCTTGACAGCCCGCATACTGGCCATGGCCTACCAGCAGCATCCCGGCCTCGCGTCTATGGGTTAAGGGGTACGTGTGGTTAGCCTGAAGACATCCCTACGCCGTATTCTTTTCAATATGAGAAGTGAGCTTTCTCCTTGTCACTCAGTAACTTATACTGGGATATTGCAAGGAAAACGCATACTATAATCTTGCCCGACTGGGAATCGAACTCGGGCTCGCGTCATGGAAAGCGCGCATGTTGACCAATACGCTAAACCGCAAAGGCTTCATCACTGTGATCTACCTTTGCTAAATGTGTCACCCAGAATATGGGCACCCGAGTGGGATTTTCCTGTTCCCCACTAGGGCGCTCCATGTGGAACTACAGCACAAGGCCGAGACACCAACCCCGCCCACGGGATACGGTAAGGATAGTTTTCAGTTTGATTTGATGTGATGCACAGTGATGTACAAATTTTTACAAAATTGTTTTAATAGCATTTGCTAAAATTTCATAACTATTTCTCTATGTAGAAATTTCAATATATTGAATATTATTGAAGGCAACCTCAGATTAGATATATGAAGGTCCGACTGTACATCTAATATTATTGAAAGAACCGTCAGCTTCGATATATGAAAGTCCAACAGTATTTCCGTTAAAAAAATAAGTAAACAGTAAAAACTAGATATGATGTGACGGGGAAGTATACATTGTGCCCGTTTTCCTGAGGTTCAGAATCTCTTCCCCGTCCATTTACTACACGTAGTCGATTGATGAATAAAATTAACAAAGCGATATTAGCAGTATTTGAATTTTTCGCTCCCTTGTAGAAAATATATAAACTTATTTGCATCGGTAAGCGATCCACAGATTTGGTAGTATTGCTAACAAAATAGCAACCCACATCCTTTACCACAACTAGAAAAGGAAGTTCAACAAAACGTGCTCATCGTAAAATTACATGTGTGTTAAGATGCAAAACAAGGGGTCGCCTCAGCATTTTCTGAATGGATACGGAAAATCAGACGAAAAGTTTGATCGAGATGAGAGAAACCTAGAAGCTGTAGTATAATCCTTTTAACAGGCGTATTTAATAAAGTGTAGTTATAATTTTAGTTTTAAAATTCTAAAGTATAAATGTGAACCGATTCAATAAATATCATTGTTAAAATAAAAATTATTTTCCTTTTTGATGCGTATAATTGCGGACAAATTACAATCCAACAGAAATGCGCACAAGTTATTGACTTACGTATACTTGAAATTAGAAACACGAGTTACTTGACATTACCACTTCTCAACTTCATGCTGCGAATCCCGTGGGTGATCTGTTCGCGGTCTCACAAAAACTGCTACAAGAACTATGTGTTTTCTTGTTGTTGCAACGGAAATTCCGTTATTTATTACGGATAAGGGGGACTGCCCGTTCAACAGCCGAATAACGGTAGGCATTTCGCCTGAAAAATGTTGGGATTCGCGTTGTTCAGGAAGCATATTTCTCTATTGGCGCGCCTTATCGTGGGACATCCAAATAAATGGACAACGTAGGCTGCTGCGAAAGGGATTTGGAATGTGCGATGGCAGCAGTGGAACATGTAAAGACTGTTCCTGTAATAAGTTTCTTGAAACGTAATTATGTTGCACGCATTCTCCGTGATAATTTCTTATATTTTTCTGCTGGAACTTTTAATGCTCTTTGCGCTCTGTTCGGTAACTTAACAAATACAGTTCAGACGAATATTTTATTTTTGAATGTGTCTGATAAATATTTGCTTTATGGGAGAACGATCATAATTTACTAAGGAGCTTATTGGCTAATATGTATCTGATCATTAGCGATTAGCAAAAACACGATCGTTCAAGTGGGGATACAAAATAAGATGAAAACCTATATTCACGATACGATACATGATCAGTTGGTTGGGTGTCATAATGATTTTCATAGGTTTAGCATTAATGCAAATGAAACTGTAAACTGAAAGTTCGTAAGATTTGATTAAGTTCGTATTAGCGATCAGTAATTTGATGAATTATTTTTCACCCAATTGAAGAACCAAAATATTTATCAATTTTTGAGCTTTTCTTCTGTCGTTGAGTTACCAAAATACGGCATAAGCAAGTCTGTTAATGTGAAAAGTACACAGAAAGTTGCAAACGTCTAATCATAAATTTCTTCGACTTTTGCATCTAACTAAATGCAAATTCAATTAAAAATAACAACTTATTTTAAAGTATTTTAATTATTTTTTGAGTTAAAACTTTATAAAGATATTATAAACAATAATAATAATAATAATAATAATAATAATAATAATAATCAATATTACCTTACTTTGAAGCGTTGAATGCGAAAAAAAAATCCTCCAAGAACACATCCGTTCTTGCGTCATCGCCTTCCAAAACTTTTATTTTAGTGAAGAAACGGTCACGTGTTTCTGGAGACTTCACCCACGTGAGACACCAGCTACGCGTGTCCTTCCGAAAAGATATATAATGGAACTAACAGGAAACTCTGACACGTGTACCGAACGCACAGATCACGTGGACTTATTTTGATGGCTTTTCCAAACATCGACCTTCCTTACTAATGAGGCATCATAAGCGGTCTGAGTCCAATATTTACGTCTCCGTAGAATGTTACAAAGCCCAAGCACTCTAATGGGCAATTTCTTTTCAACGGAACTTAGATTCACGTCCTTTTGATATGAACCCAATTTATTGTCATTACCTGCATCGAGAACTTTCTAACTGGATTCTTTTCTAAGTGATTCTGCAAATTTGTAATTTTGAAAGAATCTCCTTTTCTATTTTATTGTTCTGTCGTGAACAGTTTTGCATTTGTTTCATACATCGTTAAAAAGTTTCCGATAAGTATCCTAGCAAATATTATTGTCAAAATTGGTTGCAGGTAATATTTTGCTGGTAATATTGTATATATGGACACATGGTTATATCGCTTGAAGTTATAATTCAAATTAATTTCATAGTCAGTTTTAGTATATTTCCAATTGAAAAAATCAAGCAGATTGACAATTGTCAACCTGTCATTTAGTTTTCATTTCACTTTATTTGTACATTGAAGTATGTATAATTAGATATTTACTCTGCATACTGTCTGCATAAGAAAGGATGGACATTCTCTTTCCGATATCACTGTCACCAGGTCGATAATATCCGCAGTTTAATTAAGCATGTATACACGCAGTTAAGTTCGTAGGCTGCATACGAATCAGGTCGACCAGCAAGAAATAATCGGACTTCACGGTTGGTTTGAACAGCCGTCGATGGGATTACAAAATTGCAGATTCAATGGCAGTATTTTTTTTCTGTCCTGATCCCTGTTGTGACGCTGCCATTTCGTCCGGGGGCGCGGCGCGGCGCGGCGCGGCGACACGCTTCGATATGCTGCGCACGATACGCTGCAAGCGCGTCAGCTGGCGCGGCGGCGGCGGCGGCGCAGGGCGCGGGGCGCGGCCCGTGAAATATCAGGTGCTAATGGGGCCGGCAGCGGCAGAGGGGATGGGGAGAAGTTGCCGCGCTGGCGGAACCGCAGCCAAGGGCCGTGTCGGTGGAACGGGGTTGAGGGGGGGAAATTGTGGGGAAATGGGGTTGGGGGTGTGAGGAGATGCGGACGGGCAGATGAGAGAGCAGAGGTCGAAGAAATGTAGAAGATTGGGGCAAGACGGACGTGGTGAATAATTCGAATTAGATTATGGGAGGAATACTCGGAGAGAATGAGTGGGGGGTAATAACGGAGGGAAGAACGGGGGAGGAGGCAAAACGCAAGTGAGAAAGAGTGGAAGAGAAATCACGGAGTTGAGAACGACTGAAACAGACGTGAAAACGAGTGACACAGTGTAACATAGGTGAGAACGACTGGGAGGGAGAAATAACAGAGGTGAGAACAACTGGGAGGGAGAAATAACAGAGGTGAGAACGACTGGGAGGGAGAAATAACAGAGGTGAGAACGACTGGGAGGGAGAAATAACGGAGAGAACGACTGGGAGGGAAAAATAACGAAGGCGAGAACAACTGGGAGGGAAAAATAACGAAGGTGAGAACGACTGGGAGGGAGAAATAACGAAGGTGAGAACGATTGGGAGGGAAAAATAACGAAGGTGAGAACGACTGTGAGGGAAAAATAACGAAGGTGAGAACAACTGGGAGGGAAAAATAACGAAGGTGGGAACGACTGGGAGGGAGAAATAACGAAGGTGAGAACGATTGGGAGGGAAAAATAACGAAGGTGAGAACGACTGTGAGGGAAAAATAACGAAGGTGAGAACAACTGGGAGGGAAAAATAACGAAGGTGAGAACGACTGGGAGGGAGAAATAACGAAGGTGAGAACGATTGGGAGGGAAAAAATAACGAAGGTGAGAACGACTGGGAGGGAGAAATAACGAAGGTGAGAACGACCGGGAGGGAGAAATAACGGAGGGGAAAATGACTGGGAGGGAGAAAAGCAGAGATGAGAGACGGGGGAAGGATAACGATGGTCGGAACTGAGAAAAGGAAAAGGATCGTCCCTCGTTGGAACCGACCTACTCTTCGGGTTGCGAGCTTATTCCAACCAGGTATCTCCCAAACAGGGCACCGATACAGGCGGGACAAGCTCTAAGCTCCCGAATGGAATTCCGACATTTGGGTATGCATGTGTGTGTAAATACGTTAGCAAAAGGATTAAGAAGAAAGGTCCCATGCGGTCCGTGACTCGTTTAATAGGATACTACACTCGCATTTGCCTGATGTTGATCGGAGAATCCAGGGAAAACTACTGATCTGAGCAGCCGGCCACTACATTTCTCCTTCAAGCAGGGGCTAAAATTGGCTTAACCGTGTAGCTAGAGTCGAAAACTCCTCCCACAGTTGTGACACGATGCACTAAGACCTTCCGCTCAGAGGCACTGTAGTGACATCAATTGATACCCTGAGACACTTCAGCCGGTAGGGAAAGGATAAAGAGGGTCGAAACGAGAGAATGGGAAAGAATGAGAGGGGGGGGGAAATTGAGGAGGAAGGTGGGAAAATCTTTCCTGGCGTAGGCGCGACGGGGCCCGGGAAGGGCCGCGGAGGGCCAGAGGGCGAAGGGCACTGCCAAGCGAGCGCCGGAGCTTCCGTGCAGCGAACTTCCGCCGCGCCCTGAGTTATGGCGGCCATATTGCGCGGAATATGCACTTTACAAATTCTAGCGTGAATTTTCCCGGCCGCTCGCCAGTTTCTGTAACGCGGCGCCGGTGCGAACTCCTTTGTTTCTGGCGCTGAACGTGCTGCGAGGCGGGCGCTGCCATCGAAAGATACGTCGTCATCGTGTATCGACCGGGATATATGCTCCATATCTTCTATTATTTGTTATTATTTTTCAATAACTCTTTGCTACGTTTGATTACTCTTTAATCTCACTTTAACAACAATGTTGAACTTCTATTACCACTCAAAATTATTTTAATTCAATTACTATCGAAGCTTTATGAATTGCATTTGGTTTTTGAAATTACCTAGTAGATAATGTTAAAATTGCTTCTTTATAGAATGAATAGTCATTTTCTGCTGCTTGTTCTTTATGTTTATTAGATTGGTAACCGTCTATCTCACCACTTTCATTTCTACTCCTTGTGGGAACAACATATCCTCCAATAATGCAACCTCGCGTTAGCGATTGAGATTGTCATCTCTGTGAAAAGTATCACTGACCACGCGTTTAGTGTCCTATAACCTTAATTTCTGAGAAACTTTGGCGCTCGTCGTGTTGTAACACCTCAATGAGTGTTCTGTGCACTGCAAGTGATTGTTTGCAGGTCGTAGGTATTGTCATTTTGTACGATGGCTTCTATTCTAATCTGGCTGCAAAACTATGGCTTGGACAGCAATAGATGAAGTTTTTACTACTGAGAGGAAATTAGTGCATCAACCTGATGTCACTGCAGTCCCTCTGACCAGGAGGTCTTAGGTTCGAGTCCCGACGGCGGCAGGATTTTCGACACTAGCTAGTCAGTTAGGTCGAATTCAGTGGCTGTCTGGAGGAGGATCCTAGCGGTCGGCTGCTCTGATCGGTAGTTTTCCGTGGTTTCTCCGATCAACACCAGGCGAATACCGGAGCAGTACCCTAACAAACGGGCCACGGACCGCGCGCGATCTTTCCTTCCTCTTCTTTGTCCTCTCCTCTTCTCTTACACACACACTTACACTAACATGCACTACACTACCACACACGTCGGTAGACCGGTCGGGCGCTTACAACTTGTCCCGGCTGGAGCGGTGTCCCGCTGGTGGGAGATACCTGGTTGAGGGGAAAACCCCGCTAGTCGACGGTAGGTCGGCGCCGGCTCTCGCCATCCAGTGGGGAAAAGATCATCGCCACCTCCCTAGAAAAACACGCTCTACACTTACGGGACTAATGACCTAAGTAGTTGACGCGCCCGGAAATATCAATCAATCAATCTGAGAGGAAATTGCACGGTGGAAAGTATGCATCAACTTCTGCTATCCAAATTATTTTTAAAATATTTGTATTATTTTTAACATTTGTTTAGAAATTTTATAATTAGAATATGTTCGGAATACATATTATAATTTATATATAAATACAATTTTGCAAATTTCAATTTTTTATAATCCAATTTCGCATTATGTAAATGTGTTTTATAAGTGCATTTTAATATTACATATTTTATCCGATTTTACATATTTATTACATATTCTTATTGTTTTCAATACATATTTATGTACATATTTTGATGTTTCATATTACACATTTTTTCGGTCTCTGCTGATCACCCACTTGTTTTCAGGGTTGACTCACAGCTCACATTACAATCATTGGCTTCAGTGTTCTCGCATAGGTCGGTGAAGTCCTGAGCTCCGAGCACAGCACATCAGCTTCGATTATATTAATTATGGTAAATTTAATTATAATTTATTAATTTAATTATTATAAATTTGTAGTAATTATACACTGCAGTCTCAAGTAAGAGTGTTACTATTGAGTTGAAAAGAGAAGAGAGCTTGATGAAGTACATAATAGTAGTGGGGGTACGTTAGATCACATTAGTATCGTGGTTTTGAACAGTTCATTTTCAATATTAATAGGGAAACCTGGTTGGAGTAAAAAAAATTGCACTGACTTTATCTCTAAATCGGACAAAAGGATGAAAATACACTTAGATAATTTCAATTTTCTGAGTACAGTAATACAAAATGGTGGAAATACTGTGATTATTGATGGGAAAAAATATGCAGCAAGCCTTCTAGAAATACTAAGTCATGAGTCATTTCTAATGTCAGAAACTTGCATTAGATTATTTTTAACAATTGCTTGAGTTTACCACTTATAAATTGCGTTTGATTGTTATGGAAGTTGTACTTCGTGAAAAAAATTATTTTCTGTATTAATTGCAAATATTTTGGAAGACATATTTTTGAGTTTTTGATGCACACTACTTTACGTTGAATTCAACTATGAATCGGTATAGAAAAATTTTCACCTCTAAAAATTAGAATAATTCATAGTAATTTATTGATATCGTATGAAAGTTTTCAAGCAGAATGTTTAGGTACAGTAACGTACAAATCAACTGTTTTAAGAATTATTTTAAAGGTATACGTGTTGCATTATAATTATTTTTGAATAGTAGCTCTGAATAATTAATCAACGATTACGATTTTATTCGTTTCATTCTGACATTACTATTATCAGAGAGAAGAGAAATAAATACGATGATATGCAATTTTATGTTTTTTTCTCTCTAGGTAAAAATTAAATATGTCACTTGGTAGAAATGCTATGATATTCACACTGATTCACTAACGAAGGGAAGGGAATGATTCCTGCAATAATCTATCTTCGGTTGAGGCAAACAGTAATGAAACTTCATCTGCTGAGGAGCTCATGTACTTTGATGGATGAAGTAGTTCTTTTCCTCAAGAAATATATTACACAGAATTTTTTATGCAAGGTCTTTCCCCTAAGAGACACTGTTTGGGCCTTTGGGAAACTGTTCCTCGGACAACTCTCAACCCATCGACTTATAATGGGTGGCTTGGGGAGTAGGCCTTGACTCCGCCCTCCCCACCGGACGACGTGTAGTATGGCGCCGGATCTCACCATCCAGCGAGGAAGTAAACACCGCATCCTGTCGATATTATCATTCTCTACACTAACGGGACTAATGACCACAGCAGTTGTCGTGCCAGGAAACCTCAATCAATAATCCGTTGAACAGGATTTCGTTCTTTTGTCAGTCAATTTGTTCACTACTTGCAACTGCTTGCTTTGTGCATTACTTGCAACACGATGTTGTTTTGTTGATTAACTTAACATTAAAAGACCGCTATGAGAATATCTTATATATTTATACATTTTTGGCAGCGAAATCTGTTTTAAGAAATACTACTTTAAATAATTTTTAGTTTTTTATTAGGCATTTAAAATTGTTTTTCTTTTTTTACGCTATTTTAAAATGTTAACCACAAAGAGACGACGTTGAATATACTTATTTTCACTACCAAGCAATTAGCTGGCTGTTGTTGAATCGTATCCACCCCTTTCGTTCCAATGCGGTGGCGTCGCACTGTGACCTGCTCCTGCCCCGAGAGCAGGATCGGTGGCACCACCTGGCGACCGCGCGCGGCGACGGTGCGCGACCTTCCGACTTAAAACAATGTAAATCAGGGGCGCGGCATCAATTCGCGGCTCGCTCAGGAGTGCGCACCGGCCAGCTCCAGCTCGCCCCGCCCATCCCCGGCCCGCTCCGCCATGCCACGCTCCGCTCCGCCCCGCCCTGCCCCGGCCGCGGGCGCATTGTAAAGAGGATTACTTGGCGCGGCCGGCTTAACGGGGCTAACTGCCGGCCGCCCATTACTGGTCGCACAAACGAGTGTCAGGGGCCCACGGCCCCGCCCGGCCCCGGCCACGCCCCCTCGTCCACGCCCTCCGTCCACCGGCCCCGCCGCCGCGACCGCCCCGACTGCGTGGCACCGCTACGACCACTGGCCTCGTTCCCGCCCCCGGAGCTCCGCCTCCACCCCCAGCACACGCCCGCCTCCATTCTCCCTCCTTCCTCTTCCTCCCTTCTCCCTTTCCCTCCATCCTCTTTCTTCCCATCCCACTCCCTCTTTATTGCCTCTTTCCCCTTTTTCTTCATTCTCCCTCCTCTTCATTCTCACTCCTTTCCTCCTCCTTTTTCTTCCTCGTCACTCCTCCTTCTTCCCACTTCTTAGCCCCCATCTTCCACCTCCTCCGTTCTACGCAACCTCCTTCCATCGTCCTCTTACACCACCCTCCACTTATTTTCTCCTCCCTCTTCGACCCTTATCCCTAATGGAAGTAGGTGATTAAGATTTCCTAACAATTATAAATTAACGGATATGATAAAGCACGGGAATGGCGACCTGGAAGGCTGAGGTTGCTAGAGCGTGTGCCGACTCACCGCCTCCGTCCGAAGGATCGCGGGTTCGAATCCCACCGTGGGTATGGTTGTTCGTCTCTTGGCTGTAATGTATGTATGTTGACGCGGAAGGACTTGTGAGTCTGATGACCACAGAACGAGGAGTTCGCATGTATGTGTCTAGTGTAAAGTTTAATATGCGTCGTAATAAGGGACATAGTACCCGGTACGGATAGCCAAAATCGGCATCCCCTGAAAAGCTGAAAAAAACAAGAGAAAAAATAACAAAAAAAACGAAAGGGTACATGAATTTTGGTCGTTTTTTATTGTGAATTTCGCTTTTGACAATTCGCATTTTATCGCATCCTTACGCACATTTTTGATCTCACGTTTCCATTCATCCTGTTGTCCTTGACCTCTTATTGTATTGACAGCGAACCCGTTTATTGTCTTTGACAGAACACGTCTTGGGCGAACCCAGTTGCTCGCTTGACAGACTTGGCAAAAAAGTAGCGGTAACGTTATTTTTGGTAAATTGAGTCACGAACTTTCTGTAAACGTGCATACTCAATTGTAAAATATTGAATATTTTATTAAAATATTGAAATCAGAAGACCACGACAATTATTGCTAAAAATGCCAGATAAAGAGACAGAAACAATATTATAACATGTAATAATAAAAAATATTAATTATGAAATAGTCGCTCCTAAAATATGTCAATAGTTGATTTACTTAATTTTCGATATATTTACTTTCTGAAAGTATTCAAGACTTGCAAAGTATTGTACGTTATGATAACAGTTGAATTTGTATTAAAATTGTACTAATTAGAATGTTTTTTGTCAAATTTGGGGCATCATCTAATGTTATTCAGTGTATTAATGGCGCTCATTTCTGAGATTTGTCAGAAACACCCACACGCTGTTGAAGAAGAGACCTTAAAGACCAAGTGGAAACAGTTTAAACTAGTTTTTCTAGGAAACAGTTTCTTAGAAAAAGTTGTTCTAACTCCAGGCGAGCGAAGGAAGCCTGCGCGTTCTCTACCCCACAGCACGTCTTGGGCCGCTTGCTCGTCATGAGATTCCAACTAACATTGCTGAAAGAACTGAAACAACTAACATTACCGTAAATTGTAAAGGGCTAAAAAGACGCTATTCTCTTTTAAATTTTCCTTTTCTAATGTGAAGAGATCTTACTTGCCTTCTACACTAATCCAAAATAGCTGAGATCTGCCTACCCTGTTGCTTTAGCCCTGATTCATAATCTCGATTGTCATCTAACGCTGTTAATCCACCCTCTGCTACGCAACGAAAATGACTACCAGTGGTTCATTTCTCCTCGTCAATTACTAGATGCATTCTTTAGTTCTATTTTACAAAGCGACCACTATTTGTTTTCTGTAGCGCTCATCACAGAACGGGGAGAACATTATTTTCAGTTTCATTGTAAATTAGCTGAACAAACACGTGCTTCCAACTGATGCCTTACACGATCTAGCATCTCTCAAACGCAAAATATTTGAATTTCTGATTTCTGTGTCATGGCAGCAGCCTCGCCGTTGGAGAGCGGTATACGACGTAATACATGACGTCAACATCATAGAACTGTACGTTGCTCTTAACCTCCCTCCCACAATGCACTATCACTAACGGACTTTGTTCATATCAAACCACCAGCGTAATGTTAATTTATTTATTAATAGTTAAACCATGCGTACAAATGTGTAGTTTTTATTTTAAACTAGCCTATGAATAACAAAATACTTTACAAATCTACTCCGCACGAGAATGACTGATGTCAGTACATTTTGACTTCCTAGAGTATCATATCCCTCGATACCTGTCACTTACAGGAGCAAAAAGCAGACAGTATTTCACGGGGTCAGTTTAATTTTGGCTCCCTCTACATATTTGAAATGATAGAAAAATAAATGTTTGCATGAAAAAAAAGAATTTTAATGCCAATAATCCTTTGGATGTGATGCAAAAAATTATGTTATTGCAATGGTGAACTGTCAGAAATTTCTGCATTACTTTTAATGTAAAAGTACATTGTTTTTAATTTACACATTGAATTTAATGTACAGACGCATTAATCTCGTTTTAATGTACATGATACATTAAATTGAATGTAAAGTAGTGCATTAAACTACATTAAATTTAGTGTAATTTCTGACAGTGTGTTTGATAAATAGGATATCGAATTTTAACTTCAACAAAAAAACATCTTTCGACTTGGAGGAGACAAGCTTGTCGTATCATTTTAATAATTTTTTTTTAAAAACAATTACCAGTTGTTGATCACATTACCTGGCTCCGCTTCCCTCCGTCGCATGGTTTGGCGTCAACCTTTTCCAACTCCGTTTCGACCCGCTTCGGCCGCATCTCAGAGTGCGCCCCCCGCCCCCTCCCATCGGTGAGCGTTAGTTTCGTCCGCCGCGCCACGCCCTAAATATCCCGCGCTAATTGGTATCTATGGCGGCCCCGCGCCGCGTTTGCTCTAATTGTATTTATGCGTTATTATATTTGCGGCGACCGCGTCTCGGCCGCCCGGCGGCGCATTGCCCGCGTCCCCGCTGCCGCATCCCTCTTCACCACCGCCCCTCCCGCCGTTGCCCCCGAAGCTGGAACCGCCACGAATACTTCTCGTTTTAATATCCTTGCATCGTCGTCCCAACTTGCTAACAGTTGCAGTTGTACCTTTTTCTTATCACTGTGAACCAATGATTATTCTTTCATTTATTCGTTCGTTCATTCTTTCATTCATTCTTTCATTCGTTCTTTCATTCGTTCTTTCATTCATTCTTTCATTCATTCTTTTATTCATTCTTTCATTCATTCAATAATTAATTCATTGATGTTTAACCCTCCGGCGGGCGTGCAGCGGTTCTCATTGCCGCATTCTTACATTTTTGTTGATTTCGTGTAAATAATTTGTGTCACACATATTATTCTTCGTTCATTATATTTTTAACCGGATGACACTCAGAATATAATCTTAGACACTGCCTATCGACAGTTATTCATTAGTAATTCGAACTCTGCAACGGTTGCAACACTTCGTACCGCACGCGCTTTGTCATGTAAGTATAATATTTGCTTATTTTATCCATTAGAATTCTTACTGCTGTTTTGTTATTGAGCTTTATGACACAGACTTTGAAGTACTAACTACTAATTCAAATTTAAATGCGTAATTTCCGAAGAAACGTTGGAAGGCACGTTTTCACCGTACATGTAACACGTACTAAGACACGGAGGGAGCGAGTATTGGATTTGAGTTTTATTAATATTGTTACTTCATTTGGTATTTAGTTAGTTATTATAAAATAAAATGTATAAAAATCAATAAAGAGTATTTCCTTCACATTCAATAACAAAAGTAACAACTATTGTCACGAAAGTCGAAGATGATAAATGCGGTACGGAGTGCCGCACGCGCCTGCTGGTAGGAAATGATGGGACGCGCTCGCCGGAGGGTTAAGACCTCTCCAGTGGATGATGTCACTGATGCCCATGAGTGATGATAGCAATTAGAGAATGTAGACTAATGATGGAGAAATGATGAACTTAGAGGCAGAGGAAACAGGCTACTCCGAGAAGACGTGCTGAGACATTGCTTTGTACGCCACAAATTTCACGTGCACTTCTCGGGGGTTGAACCAAGGCCTCATTGGTGGAAGGCGTATCAGCTACTCCTACGTTATAAGGACCATTCACTTTCATTGCTATTATCATCACTAGTGAAATACATATTGATAGTTGTTGTAATCTCTGTTCTCGTTCTCAATTTTGAATTATTCGTTACTAGTAGCCAGACCGTATACTTAAAAATTGAATCTAGAGGAAGTCGGCTCCTTGTAACGCATTATTCTTTCATAGGTAGGATGAGTAAAACCAATGAGTGTCAAGGGCATCAAATAGAGTGCCCACTACGGGTGTTAGTGATGCAAATGGTGATTCAATTACTAAGGTTCAATGGAACTTTATGCATAATGTGGGGACTGCAAATGTGCACGATGTCAACGTCGCAGAACGAGCCCCAAAAGTCGTGCAGTTTGAATTGCAAAACAATCGGCGCACGTGTGTGAATAGGCAGTTAGTGGTGACTGGCCATGGCACCAATGATTTCATTATGAGCAAATGTGACTGCTTGCTGCCGATGGTCAGAGGCAGGTGCAATTAATTCTCTTTGGATTTTTGCAAGACGCGTACCTCTTTGCATGCAACTCCCTTTTCCTTTGTTAATTTCATAATTTCAATGCATTGCAGGTTCTGGATATGTGCGTTACTCGTGCGTGTTGATCTATTATAAATTACAAAATTGCAAACAACATTGTTGTTTGCTATTGGTTGTCATTTATAACAGTCCTATACAATCCATAGTTAAAGGAAGACTTCTTAGTCAAAATACTTATGCAATAATTTATTGATATAATTAAATTTAACTAACGCTTTATATGAAGAAATGCTAGTTTTCTACTCACATGCTCATACATTAACCTTATTATTATTATTATTATTATTATTATTATTATTATTATTATTATTATTATTATTATTATTTTACTTTATGGTTTTCATGGCTTTCAATTCGCGCAGTGTAGTTCCTAAATTTTCTAAAAGTCATTTGCTCTTAGTCATGAACGCGACAATTTTGCCGAGCGTCACTGAAGTTATCGGAAAATTCGATAGACGTTAGCCCAACATCATAGGTTTTTGCTCGTCTGTACTTCACAAGTGAAAATAGCTCACCTACGAAAACCGGGGTTCTGACACTCGATGTTTGTAACTTCGCCATTTGACTCACAATTTCCAGCACTGAACGCAAAACTAAAGATGCAATGAAGTTGAAACGTCAAAATAAGGAGTATAAATCATGTGAAAAGTGGAAATGAAAATTGAAGTTTACCCTAGACTGACAAAAATAGCAAGAATATTTTATACTTCTCCTGCAAATGCAGTTAGTAAAATACACGTTTGTGCAGCTGAAAATCTTACATAGATATATTAATTCAGAAAAAATTATTGACTTTCTTCTGACCCATAGTTGCTAAGGGACTGGCACATTAATAAATTAAATTTTTATTTTGCATTGAGATCTTTTATAGACCTAACTAGTAATTGAAACTACTGTAGCAACTATAAATTGAACGGTAGCAAATAGTACGAATTGTCATAATTGAAACAATAAGATTTCAGGTTCTTCAGTTCTATTTCTTACTTAGTTATTACCTTTATATTGCAATGTTACCGTACACATATGCCAACCATCCCTTTATCCAGAAACTAAAAGGAACTGTTGGAGCTATTGCCCTGTCCTGTCAATCATATCATCGCGAAAGAAGGACGCTTCAAAGTGCAAAGCTGAGACTGGAACGCTCGAGCGAATTAAAGCGAACAAATGGTTCTCGTACCCTTTGCAGCAGTATAATACCGATGTTATATCTACATTATTTACAAAAGAATAGTGCCATAAAAAAGTTCATTTAATAATTCAAAACTCAATAAATGAAGCAGATAAATTAGCAAATCTTTTAACTTTCTCATATACTGCTCCGTACGTAACATAGAGGAAGTTACGTAATGCTGAAGCGAAAAACGACAATTTTTCAGCTGAAAAATTTTAATGCAGATCTCTGATATCAAAAGAATGAACTGTTGTTCTTTTATGTGGTAAATTATTTCCTCTTATCACACTGTGTAGTCGGAATCCAGGGTTGGTGGTTCCTTGATACCGAAAAATTAGTCCGTGAACTACCTTAGCGGCTAAACCGAAAGCACGGTTGTACAAGTGCTTGGAATAATTTCCTGAAGATTCACGAAAACTCAAATTATCTGTGAAAATTAGATCGAAATTGAGCATTTTCAGAAATACTCAGACGAGTTTTCAAGAACGGTTCTAAATTTTTTAGAATCATGTTTCAATCTTCTATAATTTTTTAAAGACATATTTTAATTCTATTATTAGGGAACTTAAATATTGAGATATTGTGAAAAATTATATATTAGAGGTGCTGATAGTAGCTGGGAAGAAGATAAGGTCAGTACCGAAGAGCTAGCTTAGACTAAAAAGATTAGAAAACTAACCAGTGCGAAAACGTTTGTGGCATTCTGTAACATCACTAGTTGTATAATATAAATGAAGGTTATATACCGTTAATTTCTATTCAGACAATTTGTATCCATATATTATTACAGTGCTTTAGAATTCTTGTTAGTATTTGATGTAGAAACTTACAACTAAAAAAAACAACTAGCATGCCTCGTGTTACAACCTACACGTGACGCAGCGTCGAAGGCTGAGGTGCCGACGTTTCGACCAACTTAACATATCGTGGTCTTCTTCAGGCTTCATGTCGGTCGTTGGTCGAAACTTCAGCCTTCAAAGACCCGTCACCGGGACAGCCCAGACTTGACTCTGGCTGCGGAAGCCAACGACATCAACCACCCACTCTCGCACCGTGTTCTCTTCTTCATCGCCCGAGTTTCTCCTGCTCCTCCGCCTCCTCTACTCTCTCTATCTCTCTCTCTCCATCGTCACCTCGGCGCGGCGCGGGGCCCGTGGCTGCGTCAGCAGTGCACTCGTCGTCGCGGCCACTTCCCTTTCCTGCTTTGCATGCAGGCGCTTTGTCTGACCGCGACGTTTTGTCCGCGGGAATTTTGCATATGAATCCCTTTCGAAGCGTTTCGCTTGTTTTTCTCGTGCGCGCTGGCCATTCCCTTTCTGACGACATGTCTACCCGCGCATTTGGGTGAGGAGAAAAGTTCTCGGATTTGTAATTGAGGTACTATTAACATTTCATTTTGCTAATATATGTTCGCCTCGTTTGAGCTTCATGCGAGTGAAGACAATTGCGGCTGCAGAGTCGCGGACCGGGTATTCGTAGGATTAGTGTGCCGACGTTGGCGAATTTTCGACAATGGCTCTACAGTTAGGTCGAATTCAGCTACTCTCTGGAGCAGTATTCCAGGAACCGGTTGCTCGAATTACTACTTTTCCGAGATGTCTCCGATCAGTATCGTGCTAGGTGAATGCAGGAACAGTACGTTAACAAAAGATACTGCATTGCACGGGATCTTTCCTTCCCCAACCTCGTCCCCTCCTCTCCCCTAACACACCCTTACACACATGTATTCTTACATTGCAAACACGACCACACTCCCACAACCACATGATGGGAAACCAGACGGGAGGTCTGAAGTAGTCCCGTTTGGGAAGAGATGCAGGAGTAAGAGATGCAGGAGATCTGTCCCAAACGTTTCCGGCCTTCCGTCACATTTCCCAACTGATGTTACTCTGCGTCATCGAACTAGCCCCCATTTGATTGAAGAATACGCTCCCAACGACATTTCCTCCTTTGGAAGCACTCCTGGAACTCGTTTTTTGATTTTGCCTTTGGGGGTTCGTCGCATTCCATTCCATTGTTTCTTTGTTGTCGAATACGTGTCCTTCCAAGGACATTTTTAATCTTACAAAAAGCCAGGACTGTACGGAGGCTCACGGAGCTGTACGACCTTCTGCTTTGTCAAATATTGCTATAAATGCTCTGGCGCCTTATCTTGGTGGAGGAGCCTGTCACCGCTTGACCAAAGCTGATGAGGTTTTCTTCGAATTGCGTCACGCAATCTTTTCATAACTTCAAGATAATATTCTTTCTTGGTCGTCTGACCTCTAGGAGCATTTTTGTGGTACACAACCCCCTCAAAATAAAAATCAATCAGCAATTACTTGATATTACTCCGACATTGGCGCGCTTTTTTACGGTCGTGGCTCCAACGGCATCTTCCACAACGATGACTTGTTTTGTTTCGGGATTATAACCATAAACCCACGATTCATATCCAGTTATTATCTTTTCAAGCAGATTTTCGTTGTTGTGGTTCATTTCCGAATTGTCCTAATCGATTTCAAGGCGCAGGTTTTTGTGCTCCACAGTTACCAATTTCGGAATGAGTTCCGCACGCACGCGAACCATTGGCAAATTTTCAGTCAAAATCTTTCAAACACTAATTTTAGATATTCCAAGATTATATTCTATTTCTCGCACAGTTAATCGATGATCTTTACTGATCGCAAATCTCACACCTTTGATATTATCCGGTGTTTTTGTCGTCGAAGGCCGCCTAGTGCGTGGGTCACTATCAACAGATGTGCGGCCATCTTTAAAGCGCTTATACTAATCTTTAATTTGAGTTTTGCTCGTACACACGTTCCGATAAAACGTCTTCATCATTTCGAAGACCTCCGCACAACTCTTTTCGGGTTAGAAGCAAAATTTAATGCAAATTCGATCCTCCGATCTTTCCGTCATTTGTTACAATAGCAAAATGCAATAAGCAATAGCAAAGCAGCAAACATTAGAAACCTAGTTGTAAACAAATGCTCGCTGCGCGTAAACTGAGGCGTCCCGACGACATCTAGGGAGTTTGTGAAGCTTTTCAGTTGACACCCGCATCCAGCAGAGGGCGCTAAAATTTTCAGGTGGGAAGGTATGTATGAAAGTCGGTACTTCGGGGACGGAGTAGCATGTTGCCACCAGATCTCGCGTTCCGGCGGGAAAGAAATATCCTCCTTTGATACAACATACACTAAACACATAGGACTAATGACCATAATAATTGTCGCACACACTATCCATATTAACTCAGGAGACAACAGAGGGGGACTCCATAACTTTCACACAATTCTTTAATCATATTTGCGTAAAGAGAGGGAGAGAGGAACCGTTATACTTAACTTTTATTTTTTACTAATTACATGTCTTCTTTGTAAACTTATAGAATGGGCCTAGAGGGTTCTAACAAATGGGATGTGTCAGTGCCTGGAAAACCTCACACGTTTTGTAATTGACAAAATTAAGCAGTTTTGTTGTACGCAAATATCTAAAAAGCTGCTAGTGAATGTGGGTAGCTCCACTGTGACAACTTTTACTATTTAATTAACTCATTATTTATGAAGAAAAATGTATTACTTGTTATCTGGTGACTGTGGTTGAATGGTAACTTGAAATCAGTTTTTCATGATTTTCATTTCCTTTTCGGAACAATTTTAGTAATGCTGACTACATTAAAAACATTCCGGTAGAGGTGTTGGTCCATCGATTCCATTGCACCAGAAATGAACGGATTGTCGTTAATGGGGCGACGTGACCTACATGGGTAAATCGATTAATACCCCCATTGAGGGGCTTTGGTCGAGTGGGTGTTTCGACCTCCCCTGTACCCCCGCACCAACTGTACCTCCGTCAGGGTGATATTGGCCACTTCCGGCTCTCCTGTGGTACTGCGCATTGGCAGTGCTTGTAACGCTAAGCTGTACACCTCCCCGCCACTCGATACCCATTTCTCTGTTGTTCGTTCTCCAGTCTGCTACCATGAGTGAAATTAATCTCTCCGTTCTACTCCAACACAGCTATCTGAGACATATTTTTATCCCGGTAAGGATAATCTTACAGTATTTCCAACACCATGTATTACCTCCCTTTACTCACATCAGTATTCCCCACCTTTGTTTAGAGGTGGTTAGTCCATTCACTACTCTTAAAAATTTGCGATCTCTCCACTTCATTCTCCTGCTTCATCTTTGAAGGTATCCCTATTCTGACCTCTTACCCTTTCATCATTCACAGCACGTTTCTTTGTCCTTGTCTCCATCGACCTCGTTTCTTTGGCCTTTACTCCTGCCTCCGTTCTCTCTCCTTCCGTTGAGCGCCCCGCCCTGTCATTTCCGACCTTTCCTCTTCCAAATAACTTGCAGAACCTTTCATGAGCAGCTCCATCGTCATTGATCGGTGGTGATTGTTTTCCTTCCACTGGAATCTCGGATCTTCCGCTTCACTGTGGCCCACGCAGGCCTCGGGAGAGTGTGGAATTCAAAGAGCGGCGTTCCGGCGCGGCCGCTGGCGCTTGTGGAGGCCGCCCGCTCCGCGCCCAACTGCCAGGTCTCGCCGCAGCACCGCAGATATTTCGAAATTCGTGCGCGGACAGTTTCGCTTCTATTGATTATTGCTGACCCGCGGAGGTGTGTCCGTCCGCGCTCCGCTCCGGGCCATGCCGATCCTGTCTCTCCCTTCCCCTCACCTCCCCTCCCCTCCCCTCCCCTCCTCTCCCCCTCTCATCTTCCCCAGCCCTCCTCTCCGTTCCTAACCTGTCTCTTCCCTCCCCTCCTCTCCCACCCATCCCAACCTCCCCCTTCCCTCCCTCCCCTCCTCGCCTGTCCGGTCTCTTTCCTCTTCACCTCTCCCCGCCCCGCCGTGCTTATCCTGTCTATTCCCTCCCCTCCACACCCACTCCTCCCCGGATCTATCCTTTCTCTCCCCCCTCTTTCCCCATCCATCTTTCCCCTTTTCTTCCTTCCCCTATTTTCTCATTCATCCCCTCGCCTCGCATCCTCCCCTCCCACCCTACTCTCGCCTCCCTTCACTCCCTTTCCTCCCCCTTCCCTCCTTTCCCTCCCAGACTTAATCCGTTCCTACCAGGCACTTCTCTCCGGGACCCACCTCCATTCCTGGCTCTGCCTCATGCGGTCTGACCCTCGCCCCACCCCGTTATCACCCTCTCGGCTTCGAACACGACCTCACCCCACCCCACCCCTTGTAACGTTTCGAGCAATTCCAATGTTTATTTACATTTTTCTACATTGTTATTTTATAAATAAGAAACACATGATGTACCCAGGTTGTTGGAGAATGAGGTTAGCAACGGATATATTGATGAGAGATAGAGAATTGAACGAAAAACGTGTTCTAAAGAAATGTGTGAAATCTATTTGTACAAAGTGAGAAGGTACAGTATTGAAGTACAAAAAAATGTAAATAAAAACTAAAATTAAAAAGAATTGAAGTGTTACTATTTAAAAAAATAAGTAGTTACAGTAATTGTAATGGAAGATTCTACAAAAAACGTGTTGGCAGAGTCTGACGTTACACCCTCCCTCCACGTTCAGAACCCGTTACGCCCGCCCCATTTGCCCGCCTCCTTTGTTGCTCCGGTGTGCTCCAGATTCTCTTTGTGATGTCTCAGGTGCCCCGGAAGAAGTAACCTGATCTATTTGAATCGTCGGAGAAACAATGAAGTTCAACAAACACTTATTTTTAAGTTATATGTGTAAAATGGACAATCGCGGTAAGAATTGAAAGTCTTTTGATGTATTGCAATGTATAAATTATTTCTGGTATCGAAATTTAGAAAAGGTGGTGTCCAATAAACAACTAAGTACACAAACCTACACATAATAGAACAGTCATAAGAATCTCCAAGGAATGGAGACAATGATAAAGATTACTTATGTCTGAATACGAATTTGTTATCAGTATTGCGAATTTCGAATGTGTGTAGAAATTGAAAGAAAACTATACGTCCTCCGGCCACGTATGCTATGCACAATTCACACATGTAAAATATGTCTATGGTTCCGTTAGATGCGCAGGGACTCATGAAATATCCAAAAACATTGAAAAAGTTTCGATTGTGACAAAAAAGTACAAAAAAAATGACTGTTATACTCCTTCTGTTACTGTGTCATATTGCCCTTACCAACTGAATTGTCATACTCAGTTCATCACTGCTTTAGACACAGCTGACGCCATGCGACATCAATGTCAGACATTAAATATTTGCTATTCATATTTTGCGTTTTGGCCATTTTTAACACCTCAAAATGTTTGACCCGATAAGTTTGTAATAGTTTGTGTTCTGAGACAGCTGTGTTATACTACGTTAATGAAGTATTTGTGAATATTGTTTTTGTTAAAATGTTTCATTTATTTATTTATTTATTTCAGTGTTATACAAGGGGATTTTATTATTATGTTCTTGAGGAGAGTGCATGCTTCATTTTGGAAAAGAATCTTGTATGTTTTTTGCCCAGCGGCTATTTTGTTAATGACAATTACGAGTTTAATTTAAAAACTCAGTTTAGAAAATAAACATTTTTAACCAAAACTGATATTTGCATTTCACGATTAAAATATGGCCGTTTCTGATAAATTCCTTCTTTCTACTGAGGGATAATTTGAATCACCATTCATATCATTTTATTTCCATTGCATGGGAAATAGTATTAAATTTCAAAAATTAATGAAATAACGATGCCATTTCAAATATTGTTAATTTGTTTAAACACTGTTTAGTCTGATATAAATTGAGTTCAATACAAGAGTTACCTAAAAAGAGAATTGAAAACGGTCCCAAATACACTGACATTTCTCATTTTTATACGCCGTTCACACAATTAAAAGATTACAACGTCGCTATCCCTGAAAGTTTAGAGAACACGGTGAGTAGCGGAAGAATAACACTGTTTGAACATTTATGTAGAATTAAATAGGTTAGAAAAACAAGTAATGAGAATATTGCTGTAACTTAAGACCGGTGAGTTGGTGTGCTATCATCTGTCGTGACAAAGGGAAAGATATTAGACGAGTGTGTGCAGCTGCAGCAACCGGGAACAGTATTATGTCAGTTTATTGCACTGTGTAAATCGTTGAACTTTCTAGCAATTGTGCAAACTCTCTAACGTCATGTTTACAAAGGTAGGGCTACGTTCGCAGCTCAAAATTTAAGTGGTACGAGATAAGAATAAGCAAGAATGTTTTCAGGGACTGCGTGAATCATGTGGTGATGCAGAGTTGCCATACACCACAATCGCACGATGAGTTAAAGCGTTCAGATCAGAGATGATGTGATAGATAACCCCTGTAAAGGACGACCTGTGAGGAACCCCTGTGAGGAACTCTTGCGCCGCTGATAATGGGAAAATCAGGAACATCCACTTTTCTCACCCGATGTCAGTCCCTATGATTATGATTTATTCAGCAAAATGAAAGAATCACTGCGAAGAACCCGTTACAATACCAGAGAAGAAAATATTTGTGCTAAAGGGCAGTCAATACGGGCCACCAACAGAAATAGAGGCGCGGACGGTGTACGACACCGTCCTAACATTTGTCAGAAGGTCGTTAATAATAGAGGCGATTATATCGAAGGTGTGTAAATGTAAATATATCTGTCAATAAAGTTCATTTCAGAAAAAAATCTCATTACTTTTTATCCAAAACTTGTATTTATCATGTTTCTTTATTTCTCCGATTATTTCATATGCACTTTATTTTCAATATTTCTAACAGAGTTTTTATTGTTTCAGGTAAGAACATTGATATTTACGACTTCTCATCTGCCTGAGTCGATAAGACAAGAAACAGGGTAGCACAGTGAGTAAGACACAGTATCATTGTGCCATTTTTTAAAAATCAGAACACACACAAATTACACTTGCGTTGAAAAACATACTTCTTGCAGTATTTTACTCTAAGGAAATATGATGTGAAAAGCAATGTTATTTACCTGATCAATAACATACATAGAAACAAAAGTAGCAAGAATTAAAGGAGTTGAGTATGTGGCTGGGAAAGTTTATTCATAGAGGAATAGTCCACTTAAATAATAGGTTTACAAGTTGCGTTATGAATAATAACAGTCGTTGCCATATAAATAAAAACTAGCGTATCCGTGCGAGAACTCTCGCATGTTAAACCCCACACTCTCCTATCCATTTGTCTACTCTTTCCATTAAAAAGGAAAGGAACTTCTAATGTTCTTACACAATATCAAACAAAAATATCAATGCAATTGATGTTGGCAACAAATTTTCAATAAACATTTATTCAGCTTTATAGAGAGATGTTCTTGAAACTATTCAGTCTTCTTTAAAAACATTTGAAGAAATTATTCAATTTTCTTTCAGAGTTAGCTTTTCCTTTCCTTGATAGGCACAAAAATAACAGAAGAGGCTTTTACTCTCGATAAAGCCAAGTAAAGTAGTGCGAAAATTCCGGATCGGGCAAGTACAACCCTACTCTTTGCAATTTTATTTAACTTTCCTTGATGTGTTATGAGGAACAGAGGAGATTTCGAGAGTTAGTGTGTGGTGCGAAATGGCTGTGGTGCGAAAATTGAAAAATTATTTGTATACTAAAAAGTATCGGATTATTTTCTGCGTTCTTACGTACCTTAAGAAAAGCAATTCCGAGCCAAAAAATTATCAGATTAATATTTTGAGTACTAAATACCGTTTGTTACCATTATAAACAATTTCGTAGGCTTAGACTTCACTTCCGTACATTGGAATGTTGCTCAAACGATGTTTGCATATTGAATATCTTAACGAACTGACTCCTTGAATTTAATATCAAACGGTGTATTATTTACAATATGAGTTTATTGCTGTGCGTTGCTTTACATATTTCCAGATACCGTGCGTTTAATTCGTGCGTTTGGACTGCGATCGTTGGCAGCTGTCGAGTGACTTGCGCTAATCTTTCTTTAATTTTAAATTTAGTTGTTTTCAAAACTAGTGGTGCTACAGAATAGCACAGACTTTCCCGTATTAGTTTTCTCTTTCCTTGGGTCTTCGCTAGCTCTTCGGAATTGCCACATACTCTTTCTTGACAGCTACCATCTATCACCGCCAAAAGTACATTTTTTGTCATTTTCCTAATTTTTAGGTTTCCTATTGGTGGAACGGAAACAATAATTGTAGAATATTAAAGAACACAAAAACCTAGTCATAAATGTCAATTTTCTTTTAAAAATGATGTGCTATTTAAGAGAAAATGGCGTTTTAACGCTATTAAAAATGCGAAATTTGAAGCTCATTTTTACAGAAAATGTTTAAGTTTTTTAAATACTTTATTTGAAGTTATTTGAAGCACATACACTCACAAATATAATAATGTTTACAAATTGCTGGTAATGTGCATATTAAAGATGTGAGAGATCTTTAAAAAAATAACAATTAAGTAAATTTTGAAAAAACAAAAAAATAACTCAAAATAACCTTTACGCTATACTAAAGAGTGTAATTAGCTCTATCCGTTACAAAAGTTTGAAGAAAACATTTGCAGCCATATATGAGAAAATGGCGTCTGAGCGTTTCTGAAAATACGAAATTTTGAGCTACTTTTCACAGAAAACGGTTGTGTTTTCGAGAAACTTTACTTGACATTATTTAAAGCACATGTACTCGTAAATATAATAATCTGAAAAAATCGCCGCTAATGTAAATATTGTCGACGTGAGAAACACGTGAACAAATTTACATTTTTGAAATTTTTGAAAAAACCAACCTATAGGGCGGTATGACTTTTATGTCATCTGATAAAGTACATTTACCACTATCCCTACAAAAAGTTTAAAGAAACAATTTGGAGCCGTTTTTGAGAAAATCTTGTTTTTGTAATTTTTACACGCAGTGATATACGTAGTATAGGGAAAGTTGTGTAATGCTGCGCGAAAAAATGGCCAATTTTCGGCGGAAAAAATTAATTGCCGGGCCGTGAAAACGAATAAGTGGATAAAACCACTTGCTAAATTAAGAAAAAAAAATCCCCTAACACGTGGTGTAGCCAGAAACTCTGTTTTCTAGGTCCTTAATACCGAAAACCCAATTGAAAGGAAAACGTCCGTCTGTCCGTCCGTCTGTCTGTCTGTCTGTCTGTCCTGTCTGTCTGTCTGTCTGTCTGTCTGTCTGT
>JAHLJT010009419.1:143154414-143235502 GCA_031308135.1 Acheta domesticus | reverse complement strand
TTTTGTTTTTTACTTGTAGCTCTACATCCACTTTGCGTAGATCTGGGAAACAATTTTATACTCGTCCTAACTCTAGTGGACTCATAATCGTTCTCTGTTTATTTGAAATACTCCCCATATCGTCGTTTTGCTGAGGTCGTTTCACGTAAACGTCCTTTAACAATTGGCTACGTTATTATTTTTTATTCAGACTTTTTCAAATACAATTTCTAATACAACAGTTAGGAATAAAGAGAAATTTAAAAAAATAAAAAAAATAAAATAAAATAAAATAAAATAAAAAAGTTAAAGGTTCAAGAAGAGAGAGAGAGAGAAGAGAGAGAGAGAGAGAGAGAAAGAGTTACTAGCTAAAGAAAAAGTTTAAATATGAGGAAAAAAGTTCTAGTCCGTGAGGGACGAGTGTGGCGCCTGTGACGCGAGTGCATCGCCGGTACTGCTGCTGCTGCTGCTGCTGCTGCCGTTGGTGCGGTGAGGGCGGGGGGCACAGATCTTGTCAACAGTCTCTCTGTACTCGCGCGGGGCGAGGTAGGGCCTGGCTGTGTGGGCGAAGTAGCACGCCGCGCTCCCGTGATGGCTTCAGCTATGATACGCTGTCTTAGTTTTTTCAGCTGATAGCCATTCGAGACCTTTAGGAGCGCAGCGTCGCTTCCGGGGTACCATTCGCCCAGGGCACCCACCACTAGCGGTATCATTTCGGCGGAGGCGTAGCCGGCGCTGAGGAGAGCTGCGCGGGAGGCACTGTACTTACTCTTCTTTTCCTCGTATCTCTCCTGCAGCTTACCGGCGCGCGCCGCCACTACCGTTGCATCTACGATGATGGAGTGTAGCCCCCGCGCGAGAACGAGATCCGGGCGCTCACTATCCACCACTACCTGGTTTCCTTAAGGACCTTCCATCCGCTCGCCACTGCGGCCTCTTTGTAATGCTCGCAGATGTTGTTGTGGCGAGCGTGCCACAGTGCCGAATTGAATCGGCACTCGTTGGTCACATGTCCTATGGTTTCGAACGCGGCTGTGCCGTCTGGGCGGGTGCAGCCCTTCCGGCAAGCCTTGTTCTTGTTACCAGGGCAGTGGTTTAAGGCGGGAGCGGAGTTGAGGCGGGCCGGGAAGAGAAACTTGTACACAGGTATTCTCATGTGCTCCCCGGTCCGCGTGAAGAAACCTGACTCCTTGCCCACCCCCGCCAGAGCGCCCGCGTAGATCCCTTGGGCCTTTTGGGACTGCCATCGCCGCGAGTGCGCCTTCTGAAATAAATCTCGTAGACGCCTCACCAATGACGACCTCCCCGAGGGCCCGATGGTGACCACCTCCGCACTGTTGTCCTCCATGCGTGCCTGGTAGTTGTCAGGGTCCCGGTGTCCGGCGGCTGCTCCTGCTGGGCGCCCGTGTCCGGTCGTGGAGGGCCCGATCTCTGCTCCTTCTAGCCGCTGGCACAACTGAGGGTGGAGGCGCCAGGGCGACGCCGGGGCCACGTGGCTCGTCGCTGCGCACGGAAGCTGGCTGCGCAGACGAAGCTCTCAGGCCGTTGGTTCGGTTAATTGTGGCCAGTACTGGGATGCCGTCGGCGTCGACTCGCTGAGTGGCGGCCAGCTCTACCCTGTGTAAGTCCTGGCTACCACTCTCGGCGTCGGCGTTTGGAGCGGCGTCCTGTGGCTGCATCTGGGCGGCGGTCCAATCGGCCCGCGCGCCGTCCTGCACGGCCGGTGTTGGTGGCGCGGCGGCGCCTACTCCTCCGCTCTGCCCGTTCGACGTCAGCTCCGGGGCGTTGCCCCCGGCGGCTACTGGGGTGTCATCCTCGGTGGCAGTGGGGTCGCGGCCTTCGCCGCCCATGGCCTCTGCATCGGCGGGCGCTGGCTCCAGCCGGGTGACAGGATAGTCCCGTGGGAGGCAGTAAGAGGAGGGGAGGGTGAGGGAGGGGACGAGGGTGCCGTTGTTCTCTCCTATCTCCCAGTGTACTCCCACTCTGCCCGTGGCGTTACGCGCGCGCGACCAAAAAGTCTCTAGACCGTATCTGCGGGGGAAGGGGCGGTTGTTGAGGTAATCCGCACTCACGTTTGGGAGCAGGTTGTGATCTGGCACAGTGACTTGCTTCCGCGGCGAGGTCTTCCATGGCGGCATTTCTGAGGCTAATGTCTGGGCTCGTTAAAATTTTGAAGGCAGAATCTATCGCCCAAAAATCGGCCTCCTCTCTCACCTTCGTGAGGCCGATCGCCCCGTCCTCGCGGTGTCCGTAGAGAAAGGAGGAGGAAGCGCGCTCTGGGAGGGAGAGGATGTCTTTCACATGCGCTCGCAGGGCGCTGTCCATTGTGAGCAGCTGCTTCCTCGTGTATCTTCCCATTCGGAGGGGGAAGGTGAGCGCTGGCAAGACGAACTGAGTCAGGGCGTCGATCTTTTGCCAGTCATAGAGCCCCGACTCAGCTATCTTACCAGCAATGCTTTCTTGTTCAAAAAGCCCCTTCCAGTCCTTCACCAGGGAGAAGCCTACTGGCCGTCCCAGATAGTCTGTGCGATCATTCGCGCCAAGAGCTCGTAATAAATGCCCATCTATCTTGATGCCTACAACCGCATGTCTTCTTCGGTGAACGGCGAGGGTGACACATTTGTGGGGGTTAACTTTCACGTCTGTCATACTTAGGGCCCGTTGCGTCGCGTCCGCCATTGCCTGTAGCTCCTGTTCTCCGCTCGCGATTAGGGCGAGGTCATCCGCATAGGCTAAGACTTTCGCGTGCCCGGTCGCGGCCTGCTCCGCGGCTCGCACGGTCGCATCGATGACGATGTTGAAGAGGGTCCCGCTAAGTGGGCACCCCTGCCGGATCCCGCGCGTGATGGGGATTTCACCAGTCGGGCCGCGGGATGTGAGCACCCTTGTCGTGTTGTTGTTATATACGTCGGTCACGATATTGGTGAATGCTTCCCCAGCCCCGATCGCAAGAAGGGCATCCTGCAGCGCTCTATGAGGCATAGACCCAAACGCGTTTTGTAGGTCGAGAAGTGCTAGAGCCATGTCCTCTTTGCCGGCTCTGGCCCGCTCGATATGGCGTAGGAGCGTGTAGTTGTGCTCCAGCACGCCATCGAAGGGGCGGAAACCTTTTTGGGCCTTTGACAGGGCTCCGTTCTCTTCGACCCACTTGTTTAAGCGTGTTGCCCACAGCCCTGTATATAATTTACAAAGTGTGGGTCCGAGGGCAATCGGGCGCCAGTTCTTAATGTTGTCTAGCTCGCCTTTCTTATATATCAGGACGGTCTGCGACCGCCGCCAGGCCTGCGGGATTCGTCCTGCCTTCCGTATTAAGTTCATTAGAGCTGTGGTTAACTTCGCCTCTGGGTCCGTTGCCCTAATATGTTTGTAGGTTAAGCGGTCTTCCCCCGGGGCGGTATTCTCGGCGTTCATGAGTCGCCGCTGTACTTCACGGGCCGAGAATTCGCCGCAGTCGAGAGGCTCCCGGTCCATGATATGGGGAAAGACGGACCCGTCGTAGGCTGAGGGGTTTCGATTCGCATCTGTCTCGCACCGGAAGTACTCTTCAATTTCTTCTAGCTGGATCTGGCACCTCTCCCCTTCCTTTCCTGTGATCCAGCGCATTGCCCGGCGTCGCTGATTCATGTACGTAGTACGTATTCGTTGCTTGTCGGCAGCTGGAGGCGGCCTCGCGGCGAGCTTTCGCGGCCGCGCCTCATCTGGCGCCACTGTCACTGGTCGCGTCTTTATATTTACTGCCTCCTGAAGGCCCGTCACGCATCTCTCGTATATATCTTCTAAAGCAGCGGGCTCGGTGCTTTCGCCACTCCTCAGGGCAAGGCAGATTTCATTGAATGCAGAGGTGAGGGTTTCCGGCCACTCATTCGTGCGGCGCGCTCGGGGGCCTGTGGGCCGCCGCAGTGGACCGTGCTCGGGGTCTGGTCTAGTAGAGCCTCCCTCAATGTGCTGGCGGGTCGCTTCCTGGGGGGGCGCAGGCGACGCACTCCGCGCGTGTGATTGGCCAGATGCAGGGGCAGACTCAGTTGGGGGTGTGCCCTGGCGTCTTCCCGCGCGCCTCCCGCTCGCGCCGCAGTGGTGTGGCGTTGGGTGGTCGTCGGGTCGCCCTCTGTCTCTCTTCCTTCTTCATGTGGACTCTCAGCATTCTCTGTCGTGGGGGGCAGGTTCCTCGTCACGCGTGCATTTCCCCTTATTCTCTCGCGTCGGCCACGAGGCCTCCCCCGTTTCTTCCTCTCCGACACGCAATCCCGCCTTCCAACGGTCAGGTCAGCTGGCCGTTCAGTTTCCTCGGCCGCGGCTCCGTCACCTTCGCCTTTTCCGTTGTGTGGTAGCTCTGCCCGTGGGAATCGCTGGATTGCATTGCCGGGGGGTCTGTCATACTCTTCGCGCTCGGGTGTGGAGCTTTGCGGGGGCGCGCTACGCGACCTCCTTGCTCTAGTGTCAGAACTCTGGCTCTCGCGTTGAGAGGTGGTAGCACTGGGCGTTTCCTGATTGTTAGGCGCATCGGTAGGGTGGGTCTTGTTGCTCTCGTGGTTCTTGCGTTGTATTCCTGGGTTAATTATTCTTCGGATCCGCTCCCTTTCTGCGTATTTCGTGTTCGGTAGGATTCTTTTCGAGTCCAAACTTTCTTTTCGGGCCCTCTGTGCATGCACCCTGTAGTGGGTGCCAGCCTGCTTGGCAGTCGGGAATCGGCAGTGGCACCCTGGATAGGCACAGGCGGCGGCAAGGAGCTCGCGGGGTGTGGGCGGGGGTTGGCTTCCGCGGCCTGTGGGCACGCCCTCCGATGCGCGGCCCACTTTCCGCAGCTGCGGTTACATCCGCCGCATATGAGAAGCGAATTAAGTCCGTGGACACGCTTCACGTGGGCTTTGAATGAGGCGCGCCGAACTGACTCATCCTGAGCACTCGTGACGGTTATGTCGCATACCGGACAGACCGCTACTTCGTTGATTGGGACCGGGACGAGGATATTGTTTTGTCCGTCTAAGGCTGGTCGCATTAGTCGCCCGGAGGGATCGTGGGCGGGGCCCTGGGCCGTCGCCCACCGGGCATGGCCTGTGTGCGTGCGCGGTCGCCCTGTCCCGCAGGTATCTGCACTGATTAATGTGCTTGCGGCTTCCGATGTCGCTTCCACCACACCCTAGGCAGCGAAGTGTGCATTGTTTCCGGTGCCGGTCCTTAACATGCTCCTGCATTGCCCTCACTCGCTCGCCAAGGCTGCGTCTGGTGGAGATGGGCGGGGTTTCGTGTGGGCAGCACGGGCAGCGGATTTCGGGCGGGGCCGGAAGGTAAACTACTACTTTCTGTCCTTCTCGTCGGGGAGCAATGTATCCTAGCAGGGCCGGACCCTGTGGGAGGACTTGTGGTAGCTCCCCCCCCTTTTGTTGCTTCGCATGAGGGAGGTTGCCCGGTGACGGCGTCGCGTTCTCCCGGCTCGTGCTCGGTCTCTACTCACTATCACTCGCGGGGTTATTCCGCTCGTCTGCTGTGGGCGGGGAAGTTGCATGGGTGGATCGCAGCTCTAAGCTGTCAAGGTCAATTATGGGGTCCAGGTTACCAGCTTGCGGAGGGCCTGGCTCGGGCTAGCTATGTTAATAACTGGTGGCTGGCTCATGCTTGTCTCGTCTCGTGCTTGGACGCGGTTGTGCCCAGATCGACTCGCATTCGTCACCCGGCTCGTGCTATGTCCCTGCTCACTCGCATTCGCGGAGTTGTTCCACGCGTCTGCTGTGGCTGGGGCAGTTGCGTGGTTGTGGGGCGCTGCTCCGGGCTCTCAAGGTTAATTACGGGGGCACGGATATCAGCGTGCGTGGCGCTTGGCTCGGGGCTAGCTAGATTTACAATTGGCGGCTGCGTCGGCTTCATCGGTGGAGGGGGGCGTGTCGGTCGTGGGTTCCAGCGGGTAGACGTCGGAGTGGGGATAAACTCCACGTCACCTTGTTCTTTCGTGAATCGCTGCCCTACCAAGTCTTCCAGGGAAGTCGGTCCTTTGGTGGCGGTCAGGCGGCGTCGTGTATGGATCACAGTGGAGGGGCACTAAGTCATGACTCACACCAGTTAACACATACCCGGGGGCGTTCTTGCGACTGATCGTATGCCGGAATCTTCTTACTACTTTATACATCGCCCCCTTCTTTGTCATTACTGGAGTGATACTGATTATCTCTCTTTCCGTGCTGACCGTGTGGTCCTCATGAGGGGGGCGGCAATTACTACTTCAACTGGACTGGTGCAAGTATTGAGGGGTGGTGTAGATGGGGATGCGGTAGGGGAACGAACTGAGCGTGTTTGGGCGTACCTTATCCGCTCGGCCGGGCGTGGCGTCCTGACCTCTGCAAGGCGTTCCGGGCTGCTCCGCTGTCATAGGCGCCTCAGGCCTCACGGGGGCCGCCGTACGTGAGTGGGAGGCTTCGCCCTCCTCGTGCGACCCGTCAGTAGGCTCCTCCGGTAGTCCATCTCTGCGGCAGTTTCCGGGCGGCTCTACCTGTGCAGCTGCAGATGGGGGTTGGCCATCTGGCCGATCAGCAGGCGGGCTTGGGCCCGCCTCCGAGCAGATTGGCGTGGGCGGTAGTAGGCACGCCTCCGCGATCTGGTACGGCTCCAGCGTTGTCGAGAGCGTCGGCGCTCGTGTAGGTGCGGCGCTCTGCGCTTCGCCTACATCCTCACTTGATGAGGGGGCGGGTCGCGCGTCCGGTGACTTGCTAGCACATTGCTCTGGTTCTACTTGACAACTTGTAACGTGGTCTTCCTCCTCCTCCAGGTTTTCCATTGGGGTGGTGGTTGTCCCTCCCGTCCACGTTTTCACGAGCTCATCATCTTCTTGCCTATTTTCCACGATGGCGTCCTGGTGGGCGTTCTCACTCGATTGCGGGGGCGGGGCGCTGGCTGATGCTGGGGTTGTCACATCGTTGACTTTGGCGGTGTCATCGCACCTGCCGCGCTCTCGCGTCCTGTCGGCCTTAGGCTGCGTCCTCCTCTTCGCGGGCTGGTCCATGGGTTTGGTGGCGGTCTTCACCGCTTTTCGTGGCTGTTTAAGTGGGTATTCTGGAGGGGCGGAGCGCGAGCGTGTGGTCGGGGCTCGGGTGCTTGGAGTGGGACGCGCAGTTCCTGCTACTTTCTTCACCGGTTGTCTTCGGACCTTACGAGTGATGTTGCCCTTCCCAGTGCGGATGTCTCCTGCTGTGGCTTTGGGGGACATCGTGCGGGGGCATGGTGGACATTCACATATTTCAGAGGACGGTAGGGATTTCATCCTCTTGCGGAGCCTCTTGTGGTTCCGAAGTAGTGTTTAGAAGGGGTGATTTCTTTTTTGACTTCCCTTGTGCCGGCAGAAGGCGGCGTAGTTCAAGTGGAAGTTGAGTACGGGCCCGTGTTTCGTCAGGAAGCGGGGACATGTTTATTACTTCGTTATGGGCCCTCTCCATCGAATTTAGCGGAGGTGAATGTCGAGTGCTATTGGGGCTGGTCGGAAACGCATCTTCATCGTCAGAGCCGCTACTTGTCAAGCGGGGTCGCTTTCGCAGAAGCCTAGCCATTTTCAAGGTAGGGAGAACACAATGCACAAAAAGACAGTGGCACACAATATCGGGTCACGACAGAGGGAATAGTTATTTATCGGCAGAGTCTCACAAATGTTTGTTCACAGTTCAACACAAATGCTAGTTGTCACACTGGCGGGTTGTTTCTTTTGGTTTTCTTCTGGAGAGTCGGGCCAGCGCGGGAAGTAGGCGGCGGCAGTGAGGGCGGAGGCTGCGGGAAGACGGACCATAGCCGCCCCCGGCAGGAGAACGGGAGCGGGGCGGGCTCACGGCAGGGCGAGGTGCGTAGCGCAGGTGCGTTTTATATGCTCAGTGCGGTGCGGGCTAATGCTATTAGACTTCACAGCGGTGATTGTTGCACGGAACGATTACGGCGGTTTAGACAAATGGTTCTTGTACAGTGTTCGTCGGTGTGGTTGGGAGCGGGGTAGCATATCACATCCGGCATCTTCATTGGAGCTTCTGGTGGCGCCGCTATAGGATTTCCTCCACTATTGCGTAAGACGCGAGTGTCAAGTCGCTCCCCACTCGGTGTCATGACTGGCAATCTCGAATCGCGGCTAGCGGTTGGGGGGGAGGGAGACCTAGTGGCCGACGAACAGTGCTGCCAGATCTACTGAATCCTCAGTCGAAATGCTGGTTATCAAGAAAATGTGAATATTATTGAACTGTTTTTCAACTGAACACGGATTTTCTGCTGACAATTATCTACAAGTGGTAGGTTTCAATGCGCCACCCTGTTCATGCGATCCTAAAGTAGTGAACCCATGGCTCCGTTCTTTGGTCTTGTAACGCATCCACATGTCTACACTTTGATCAATTCTACGTATGATTATTCTGGAAGCATTGTGACAAACATTTCACATATTAATTATTAGCGATCTGAATTAATATATGAATATGGGAATTATGGTGTCATAATGACAAATGACAAAATTTAATATTTATCATTATTTAACGATAAGGATTAATATATAAGTCTGAAGATTATAAGTCTATGCCTACGTACATGCAAGTTCAGATACATATGCATCCCTTTTATATTTGTATATTGCATGTATAGTGAATCTCTTGCATTATTATTGTATTGTTTTCGCTAAAGTAGTCATTAGATGTAATCATTTAAAATAGGAAATGAAGATTTTACCCCATCTCTGTAATTCCATTGCCAGGAATTATCAAGGAGTCAAAATTAATATGTGTATCACTTTCTATAGCTAATGAAATTGTAACATGTGATTTCCTTCATTGTATAATTGTACAATGATCGGACTATAGCGGGTTCAAAGAATTAGTTTAAATGTTACACTGCAAAAATACGCAGCAGCAATTGTTATATTGCTTCACATTGGTTTTCATCAACCGTAATTCGTTTTAACTGATGTATGATGATGTGGCAAAAGAAATCTATCAACCCTGCCTACTTACTTCCCGGCTGAAAGAGATCCTAAAATAGTGAACTCATGGTTTCCATTCTTTGGTAATTGAACAATATCCACATGTCTACCACTTTGATCCATTTTATGTAAGATTATGTGAATTCATTGTTAAATATACTAACTATTTATATTAACGATCTAAGTTAATATATGAATACGAAAAGTATGGTATCATAATGACAAATGACAAAATTTAATATTATTCATTATTAACAATAAAAATAAATATTTACATAAGTCAGGAGGATTATATGTAACACATGTTTATTGGAGTAAATATACTCCAATTGGCAGAAAAAAAAATTTTTTGAATGTGGTGGGATTGAAATCTAGAAATGGATAAAGTATCAAAGTCTATGCCTACATGCATGAATGTTCAGATACATATGTATTCCTTTTTATAGTTATATTGCATGTATAGTGAATCTCTTGCAATTATTATTGTATTGTTTGCGCTAAAATAATCATTAGATATAATAATTTAAAATAGGAAATTAATATTTTACGCCTATAACTGTACTTCCACTGCCAGGAATTATCAAGGAGTCAAAATTAATGTGTGTATCGCTTTCAGTAGCTAATGAGATTGCAACATGTGGTTTCCTTCATTTGATAGTTGTACCATAATTGGAATATGGTGGTTTAAAAGAGTTTTAATGTTACACACAATATACGGCAGCCATCGTCATATTGCTTCACATTGATGTTCGTCAACCGAAATTCGTTATGCTGACTGTAGCGAAAGAAATCTGGTAACACTGCCGGAAATGACGTCATTTCAGTGGACGCATCTCGAGCAGCGAAGATAATGAACAAGGCTCAGGTTAATATGCACTTAATACGTAGATTATTCCGTCCAATATTCATTATAATTTTAGACGATTCTTATGAGTCATTTATCAAGGAAAAAATAAAGAAATAAAGAAAAAAAAAATTACGTATCATAACATTAAAACCTGGTCTATATGAGGAAAATATATCCTAAAATGATGACATTTAAATTTCAACCACGAATTGGATATCAGTAAAGCATCAAACTATAGGTTTGCAGAAATATTCACTTACATGCGAGTGAATCCCGTTTAGTTGTGTTTGTTTTCTCGCATGTATTACTATGTATTATTGTGTTATGTTTCAGAGATATATCGCTTGATATAAACTGATAAATTTATAAATATTAACGGAATCAACATATAGACCCCTTCATATAATACATATATCAAGATTCCAATTTTGCAATTTCAAATGTGTTAGCTTCAAGCTGAATCGCAATAGCGCGTGGAAGTACATGTTATATTTAATCCTATTGACTTTCTTTGCTCTGAAATCGATTCTACTGCTTTCAACAACGGAAATCTGGCAGCATTGCCGGCGTGCTCGCTCGCGGGAGGGGGGAAGCTATCGCATCTTCAATTGTGTAGAAATGGCTTCTTTCGAAGGGGAAGCTACTCGACTCGCCAAGATGGCGATCTTAGCTAAGGTTAATATGTGGCAGGCGCTTCTGAAATTACTCCCGTCGAATGTCTTGCGCCAATTGTCCTATTTGGCGTTTTAAATTGAGCCTGGACCCGGCTCTATCTTATTTGTGGGATGATGTAGACTCTGGGTGCAATATCCGAACGATACTTTGGTGAAAGACGAACCGTCGCCCAGTGGTGGGGGGCATGTCTGTTGGACGCGTTATTACGAAGTTATCGCATGGTATAATTGCCACAGATTGACTTAAGATTAAACCGTAAGATTGTCCTTGTCCTACTTATGTGCACATACGTTCTACATTATATAGAATATGATACATTATGATGCATTGTCATGCACAGGCCTACATAGCGGGAACGCGACACCTCAACCACTGGCACACGTGTACGGCATATTACACATTGGGATAGCAAAAAATGAGCATGTTCACACACGCCCGCAATCAAGTGCCCGCACCGCTTAGCGTCACCACCACCACCCTTTCCGGGCGGCGCATCCGCTGGACCTACATTACGGTGTGCAACGCATCGCCGCGCCCGCCATCAGCTGCCGCCGCCGCCGGCCCCGCGCTGGCCTCCTGGTGGAGTTATCTTCTCATTATTCCACACACGATAGCACTAGATAACTATAACTCACTGTTCGGCTTCGTGGAAGTGGCACTGAAGAGGAATAACACCTAGCTCAGATCAATTACAGAAACTTATCTCAGTAATATCATTCTTAGTTGCGGAGCAGCTCAACAGCACGTCTGTGCACATCCGCCATCTTGCTTGGGAAGGGTTGTGTTAAGTTATGGTTACAATGCTGAATGTGGTATTTGTCTGCGACTCTCCTTATAGACGCATTGACTTATGGCTTTGTGAAATTTGCTACGAGTTGACTCTGACTGCCCAATTTCATTTGGAGAGACTTATATTGAATTCGACCCGGAATTAGGCATGTTACAAAAATACTTTTGATGTCGATATCAACGATAGATAACGGTAGAAAATTAAAAACGTCCGTAAAACAGAAGAACGATCTTTTATTTTTCCTCTAAATATGTGTTTTGTAACAGTTATAGATATGTGTCTACCATTATTTTGAGTATTCCGCCGTCTTTTGAAATATAATCGTAGTTTTCTGGGAAGCTCTTTTAGGCTAGCGACACCCGAGAGTCGCAAAACGTACATCGTTGACGTCAATTCGTTGGCAGGCCACATGGACACGATCACCGTTGCGCAACGAACGTCGTATGTTCCGTTTTGGCCCGTGGCCTTGTACTAGCAAACATGCATGCCACGGAGTTAGCGAATGAAACTTATAAAAGAAAAGAGAAGTAGATGGTTGACTTACCCCAATTATAGCGAGCAGCATTTGGAGGGAACACTTCACATCCCTTTTCATAAATTATGCAACGATGGTAAGATTTTTTTTAATTTTTCCAAATGTCCGAAACGTCATTCAGACAACTGCTCTCAAAATTGTATGATCATACAAGATACCGATGTGAGATGTTCTATATTATCAAAAGAAATGCTTACATGTGCAATTCATTAATCAACCTTTCAATGTAAAATGTATTTTATGAATGGAAAAACGTAATTCGCGTTTCAGTGCGGTTCAGCTTACGTATAAGTCGCTAGTTCTCGTGTGTTCTGCACGCTAAAGATGCTACAATGTCCGTCCGGAACACGCCATAACGGCTAACGTCCGTTGACTGCTACGCGACGGACGTGGTTGATGACGGTCGTTTCTGCAGCGCGCTTGTGTGAAACAACCGACATGCGTCCCTGCTATGCTACGACGGACGCATTTTATCGTCCGTCATTTGACGCTCGTGTGTCTTCTTAGTCTTATGAAGCACTTGTGACCTATGATATTTTAACACAGTTTTTTTTGCAGACGGTTGGAAATAAATCTTAGGAACCCCAGAAAAATCAGGAACATTCACTCCATTTTTGCAGCAAAAAATGCCAGGCCGAGTGTTCGGTGTCCATCTATCCTAGGGGCGACGCGCGATCAAAGAGATGGGAAGAATCTTAAAACCAGACTTCGTATTTTCAGCACGACCTGTCACACTGCCTTCGCAAGTGGACAGGGTGAAAGGTAATGTCGATTGAAATGAGCTCCATTGGAATTGAAAGTATTGCTGCGAAAAAGCACACACTTTTCCGCATTATTTTGAATGTTTGCAATTTACGAAAATTCAGAGTGTTCAACGAAAATGAGACCTGGGCCATTCCTTTAAACTCTTTTACGCTATCCGAGAACAATGTACAATTAAAAATATTGAAGCCATTTTTGAGAAAATTTTGAAAATGTATTTGAGGCTGAAGCACTGCCCCAAATTCAAACTTGCAGGGCGTCGAGGTCCTTTAAATCGTTTGAGGCATATCAATTTTACTAAAAATCGGCTGATGGATTTAGGCGCTATCATTGACCAAAGACGGACGGACAGAGACAGAGACGGACGGACCTGCTGACAGATTTTGCCGCCAAACGATTTTTCGGTATCAAAGACCCACAAAACATGGATTCTGACTACGCATCAGGTTAGAGTTACTGTATATAGGAAAAGATTTAACCATTTACTACGTCCAGGCAAAACACTTTTCTGTGGAAAATTTGGCGCTTTCCGGTGCACGGTTACAATACTTTTACTTCTTACGAAGAAAGGATGAGAAACTTAAAAAAAACATCGTATGTGCTTGCTAGGTGCGATCTAGTTACATCGCGAGATCTTATATCTTTGGACTTAAGTCACATCGACCTACTCTTTAAGTGTTAGTTATCAATGAAGGCCTCGTGTTCGTTCCTAGCAGCATAATTGTTATATCCTCAGACCCGTTTCTTTTATGTGCAACCCGTGCAACCCGTTTTACGTGCAGCCCTTTTCTTGTATGTGCGTGTGTTTTATTTCTTTCCCTCTTTCGTAGACTGCAAGTTTTCTAGCGCGATAGAAACTCTAGGGCCTCCATTTCTAACATCCGAACAAAATCATCGGCTACTTGATGTAAGAACGTTGATACGTTTGTGAATGATCGTTTTATCCATCTTTGCGCTTGAGGGCCACCTGTACAGTACAAACACGTCGAATCGTCATAATTACACATGCATTGCGTGTCGTGTAATATTCCATCTTAACAATATTTACCAAACTGGTAAGACAGCGACCGTTGGTACGAAAACGAGTCGTAAATGCGTGCTCTCTTAAGATTCGCTTTAACAAAGAAATTGTTTCTCAAAATTACCTGGAGGGCATTCTACGAAAGCAATTTCCTCAACAATCAGCGAGTAAATAATAAAGGGAATAAATTATGAGATAATTTGTGTGAAAGTGCGCAGTATATTACGGGGGCAGAGGCGAGCGCAGGCGCGCGGGCGGGTCATAACTCGACAGGCGAAGCAGCAGCAGCTGAGCGGGTGCGGGCTGGGGAGGGGGAGGGGCGGGGGTGGAATTAAAAGAAAAGGGCGGCGAAGGGAAGACGCGCGCGCGGCGCATCGGCGGAGGAGGCACCATTTGTTACCGCCTCCCTTCCCCCCTCCACCCGCTCCGCCAGAGGGTGCGGACGGGAGGGGGAAGAGGGCCCGCGCGGCAAATATGGCGCTTTTAATTATGAACGCGGACAAAGAGCGCTGCCGCCGGAGACAAACGCGCGCGCTCGCCGGCGCGGCGCCGCGGGCCGGCGCAGGGTGGGGGGGGAGAGGCACGGCCAGGGGACGGTGCAAACTCTTCCAAATTGCGGCAAGGTTTACAGGGCGCCAAGTGCAGGGGTGACTGAGTGAATGTCTGCTTCCGGGCCCGTCAGCCTCTTAGATTATTAGTCCCGTTCGTTATATCTGCCGTCCTGGATGTCCGAGATGGCTAAGAGCGTGGGCCAACTCGGTGCTTCGGTGAGAAGGGTCGGGGGTTCGAGTCTCACCTTGTGCGTGGTTGTTCGCCCCTTGTTTCTCATGTATGTGTTGCCGCGAGGGCCTCGCGTTCTGCTGACCCAAGATCAGAGGAGCGCGCAATTGTAAAATACGTGTGTAGTGTATGGTGCCTGGAAGGGATATCCTGGAAGGTGGTAGTGTTCCTCTCTCGCTGGAACGTGAGATCTTGCGTCGTCCACATGTTGGCTGCGCCCCCCCTCCGCACCCCACACTCAGAGGAGCACTGCCCCAGTTGGGACAAGCTCTAAGCTCCTTTTTGAACAATATGCATGGTAATGTATTAAATATATGCGTGTGCCTGGTTGGGTAAGGGGAGAGATGGAAACAAGTAAAAGGGAAGGAAGGATGAGGCCGACAGGTTGAAGGAGTAAAGTCCGGGCGCTAGAATTCTCCTCCATTCAGTTGTTGAATTCGACCAAGGAATCGAGCTTGTGTCGATTATGCGCTACCGTCTGGACTGAAATCCTGTGGCCTTTCGGTAAATGTTAGCCCCGTAGGCTGTCGTAGCCAATCATACGCAGTGGTATCACCTTAAAAATATGCCCAATCATACTGAACTGTTTTTCTCATTTTTTGTATGTTTTTAATTTTCGGAATAAGTTTGCTTCTCGTTTCAAATGTTACCATGTTACTTGCGTCGTTTTTTGAAACTAAAATGCTTAACTTTCCGTTGCTAACGGCTACTATAGACTTCCGCTACTACAGAAGAAAACCAGAAATTTTTTAATCCTTGTCCCTCATTACCCTTATTTTTTCTACACCATTTTACTAAATGAACTTTCTCTTCCCATACTACATTATATTTTGGAAACAAGAGTTTTAAAAAGTAGAGAGAGTTTATATAGTTTTTCAAATAAGCTCATCTAAAAATTTGCAAATGTAAATTGTCTATTGACGAGAGAACAGATTATTTATTGAATTAAACGGAAATAATCCGTTTTAATGTACTTATATTAAATAAAAAGTGTTTTCGGCTAGAAATAAATTTGAGCTCTCTACTCAAACAAGTTTCGTGAATTTTACTATAAATGAAGCAAAACATGCATTCTCTCTTGCCATTATTAACCCATTTTAATAGTATAAACCACGCTATAAACACTAAGTTCTAATAAAATTGTAAAACTAACAGAATTAACGCTTATCGGTGTGAAAGAAGAGCCTGCGCGATCAAACGTGTGTGAGTGTAATGAAATAGCGAAACAAAGATAGCGAGATTTGGCGAGAAGGTTGTTTCTAACAAACTTGTTTGCTTCTAACAAACTTCCAACGTCTCGATTTGTGTTCTTATTTTGATTATTAACTTTAAATCTCGAAATTATTTTAAGACAGTAGAATTTTTTATGTAAAAATTAACACATTTCACATTTATTTAATTGTAGATTATATAAAATTTTTCGTTTTATTTTACGTTTCAATATTTGATTCCAATGTCTTCTTTAGGTCCTCGATTTCAAGATGAGCTAACATACTTTTAGATGTATTATTGTTCACATATACATGATTACGTAAAAATTACATAACTTAGTTTCCAGAAAGAAATACATGTTACATTTCATCATTTAACATCTTTATGAAAAACTGTAGTGATCATACTCATCTCTGTACAGAGAACTCTGATGGTTGTACGTCGTCGATTGTAAGGCTTTGAATGTCAGTGGGGGACTTACAAGTTCAGTGTTAGTGTTTTAAATTTTTTGTGTCATCAACCATAAGATATATGTTGTTATTTTGACTAACCACTTGTGTGTTGTTTTTGTTGTTTTAAATACGAAATTTCTATTAGACTTTTTTCTATCATTGACGTCAGCAAATCAGCAGACGAAACTTTCCTCCGGGACTTAATCTCCCCGTTTGTCTTTGACTTGATGTACTCTAAAATATAACATTTAAGTATACACCTACTCATAAAAATACTCTCTCTCTCTCTATCGTTATACCGATACCCGTAGCATAGCAGACTGGGTGCTTGCTTTCCACCTTTGAGTACCGCCGGAAAACGCCTGTCGATCCATGTGGAATGTATGAAAAAAGCACCTAGTTCGCGATAGGTTGACTTCCGTATCCCCTTCTACTAAACGACAACGCACTAGGAACATAAAAAGGGAGCGGATTTTGATGACCTAAAAACTTTGCCAGAAATTATCAATAAAATGCTTTGCACATGACGTAAAACCGAAGAAAAAGATGTCAACATTTTATCAGAACCAGTTCAAATGATCAACTCAAACTGGATACGTTACTGATGTAATCGATGCTTCTTCTATTCGTTCAAATGCACTCTGCTTGCAAAGTTATGGTTTGAACTGTTCTTTACCTCTGTTCTCTGCCTAGTTATCCTTGGAATAGGCCGAACCGACAATGGCGCTGATAAACGTCAGAGGAATCTTGGATTACATACAACGGCTCACATTACAGTTTCTGAGCGAAGAAATTGTATAGGTTACTCAGGAATTCTGTGGAGAATATTTGTTGCATCTTGTAAATATTTGAAGCAAATACCATTAAATTGATATAAAAATCAATGAAATCAACTGAAAATGCATTAAAAAATGACTGAAAATAGTAAAAAAGAACATATTAATTGAAATCGACGAAAAATACAAAAAAAACTTTAAAAAAATAATTTCCTATTGTCGTAACATAAAATTAATGTCTATACTCAACGGCATTTGTCTAAAGTGAAAAGAAAAAAATTACATTTCATTAAAATCCGCTCCCTAATCATTATAGAGCATAAGAACCCAGTACAGAACACAGGGGGAAAAAATCGGGAAGGCGAAAAAAATGGTTGCCATTGGCGCCCGCGTCTCAACCGCCGCGCAGCGCCGCGCCTCGCGTGCGGGCGCCGGCGGAAGCGCGCGGCAGCCGCGGCCGGGCCGGGGCCGGGGCCGCGGGCAGCGGCGGACGGAGGCGGGGCTAATCTGGATCGTTTGAAGACTCGGTCAGTGCAATCCATTAGCGCCGATAGCATCGCGGTGGCTGGTCAGCGCGAGGGGGGCGGGGCGGAGCGACGGCCGAATCGCAGCGGTGGGTGCGGAGCGGCGCGGCGCGGCGCGGCGCATGAGGCGGCGCCGTTATAACCTCGTTATCGAGAGCCGCTCACGCCGCCGCCCGCACCGCCCGCGCCGCCCCCGCCCCCGCCCCCGCCCGCGCCGCCAAAATCGCCCGCAACCTCTGGCGTCAGCTACTCTGCTTGTACCCGTTACGCGACGCACCGTGGTTTCATTCCTTCAGAGGTAGGGTTGCCATACGTTTCTGAAAAAGCGGGATATGACTTAAATATCTACTTGTGTCTCGCTCTCCCGCCAGATTTTTCTTTGTTTTTGAAAAATGACCTGATAATTTTACTCTGTCATAATTCCACACCGTCCTAAAAAAAGAAATTGCGTTTGGGGACTACTTGTGAAGTACATCACAGATCTATGCGCTCCGTACCGTAACGAGCTAATTCCCTTGATGAGCAAATATTGTTATTTTTGTATTTTTACGGTGCAATCTGAGAGCTGAAAATAGATAAAAAAAGGTAGGTACTGTGTGTTTTGAATCGAAGTGCATCTGTCTGTCTCACAATGTGTTAGTGCAAGAGATTCTGGAATGCGAAAGGGGATAGAGCCCAGTCAGTAACAATGTTTTTTAAATCGACCAAAATCATCCTTTATTTATTTATGCTTACTCATGCTTAATATATTTCGGATGTCTTATGTTCCATTGTTCTACTTATGCCAACCCTTCTCTGATTCCCATTCGTGATCGCAACATCGTGACCACCATTTCTCCCGTTGTTTGCTTGATTGATTATTTCGTATTTCGCGTCAACTATTATGGTCATTAGGCCCGTAAGTGTCGAGCATGTTTTATCTCGAGAGGTAGTGATGTTACACCCTATCTGAATAGAGAATCTCTATGGTCTCCGGCGCCGATCTACACTTCGGCTTGCGGGGGTTTTCCCCAACCAGATATATCCCGTCAGTGAGGCATCGCCCTAGCCGCAACAAGCTCTAAGCTCTCAACTGGTCTCCTGACGTGTTGGTTAATGCAGTGCGTGTAATTGTGGGGATGATTAAGGTGATAGTATGGGACAAGAAAGAGGAAGGAAAGACCGCGCGCGGTCCGTGGCCCATTTGTTAGGGTACTGCTCCGGCATTCACCTGGTGTTGATCGGAGAAACCACGGAAGACTTCCGATCAAAGCAGCCGGCCGCTAGAAATCTCCTCCAGACATAGGCAGAATTATACCTAGCTATGTAGCTAGTGTCGAAAATCCTGCCAATGTCGAGACTCGAACCCTAGAACCCCCCGGAAAAAAGACATCGCCGTGACACCAGGTGATGGACTGAGCCACCTCAATCAGTCTCTCTCGCTGCACTTTGCTGACGTTACTACTTCATATATGATATTCAAAGTCGATATTTCGTGTATTATTCATCTTTCAGCGATGATGTTTGAGGTTCCACCCACTGTTTTTGTGAAACATCTTCGTTTCCAGAGAAACGTTAGTCCGGAGAAACATTAGTCTTTCCATCTCCCCAACACCTTCACGCTCGTTCCGACTTCCACAATTGTCTCCGGCGCCCTCGAAACCGTAATAACGGGAGAGGTGGCTCAGGGCATCAAATGATGTCACTCCTGTGCCTCTGACCGGGAGATCGTAGGTTCGAGTCCCGACGGTGGCAGGATTTTCGACATTCGCTACAGCTAAGACGGGTTCAGGGGTTGCCTGGAGGAGAGTTCTTGCGACCATCTGCTGTGATCGGTAGTTTTTCGTGGTTTGACGAATGCCGGAACAGTACCCTTTCAAACGAGCCACGGACCGCGCTATCTTTCTTTTCTATTCCTTGTCCTATCCTTCCGCTTACACACTCACTTACATGCACTACATTGCCACACATGCTGGGAGACCCGTCGGGAGATTTGAATTTGTACCGGCTGGGGCGGTGCCCCGCTGATGGGAGATACCTGGTTGGGGAAAACCCCGCTAGCCGGCTGTAGGTCGGCGCCGGATGTCGCCATTCAGCGGGGGAAGATCACCGCCATCTCCTGAGCAAAGAGCATGCAGTACACTTATAGGACAGATGATCTTAGCAGTTGACGCCCCTGGAATCACTAATCAACCAATCAATCGGTCATAATCCTCATCAGCACTCGTTACCGCGGCTCGTGGGCGTACCCCCGCTGGAATGTCTCTGGCTCTTGAAGAACGTATTATATTACAGCAAAAGCTGTCATTTTACATAAACGGGATTTGGAGTTCCGATTACTTGCACTCTCATATTCATTTCATTTTTAGCTCGCAGAGCGATTCGTGATGGGAACGTTCCATTAGTGTTCTTTTTTAAGAGAACTGTTCGTGTCACCTTTCTATCACGAACGACAAAATCTTTCAGCTTCGAAAGAGGGAACTGTGGTAAGAGATCAAGATAAGACCTAATATGCCCCAAAATATGAAGACTTACTACCTTCGTTTTCAAAGATTTCTTTTAATAACAAATGTATTTGTATTAGCAAAATCGTGAAATCCTTGTTTTGTTTATATCCAATATAATAATAACATAATTAATATAAACGGATTCAGCAATTTTTAATATAATAATTACGGACACAATTTAAATAAGATGTGTGTTCAAATTATAAGGATGTTAAAATTTTATATTTCTCTCTCAAAATCACAAACTTCATTAAGTTTGTTGACATTCTGGTGGAAATCGTCCGTTGATATTCTGGGGGAATTAATAGAAATATATCTTTCGACAGGGCTTATTTCTCTCAGCATGATCAGCAGTTTGCGCAGCAACGTGCCTAACTCTACACTATTCAATAAATGTAGCTCTGAACTGATATAAGGCATTCTGGCCCGTAATATGGAGTAGCAAGTCGGTCCCCCTTTTCACTAGCATAACGAAAACTAAATGTTTCCCATTTCCACGGTCACGTAATCTCGCTTAGAACTCCAAGCTATGGTTTGTTAGTATATTCTATAAAGATCTTGAATCCCTTCACTTCGTATTGCAAGAGGAGGAGATAGGTTGTGGTAGTTACCAGATTGCCAGGCCTTTCATCACACAGCATTTTAGAGGTTAATTCATTCGCGTGTCATTAGAATTTTTTGTAGTGTGCCCGATGCCCCCCAACGCCCAAAGCTATTGCTCTAATAACAAATTTATCTCACGAAAGTTTATTTTAGATATCTAATTACACACGAGAAACAATTTCTTTTGAGCAAGATTGCATGTTTGTTTGTTTTTTTAGCTAGCCGCAGTTCTGTTCATGTTACATGGAGACACAACTACATAGGTGACTCCATCAAATCTCTTAATCATTATAATTGTACTTGGAAATAATAATAATAATAATAATAATAATAATAATAATAATAATAGTTGAATTTTTTGACCGCGGTCTCAGAACAAATGAGCTGAATTGAGTAGTGCGAAATAGTCAATTTTCATAAACATACTCGTAAATTAAAAAGATGTACGAGTTCTTAAGTATTGAAACAAATTATCTTTTGAAGAACATCAACATAAAAATCCCACTTGTATTCAAGTACACATATTTTAGAGTATTAATTTATGACATTAGTGCAAAACGTGTAATGATTCCAGTAAGCGACTGTCAAATTCTTTATATTTACATACATATGGCTGAATGGATTAGTGTGTTTATTATTTTTTTTTCAGTACCTGGTGCCGAAAAAGTATTTTTTCTAAAAGTTATCCTCCTTTACGCCCAATTGTAGATGAACTTTACGTTCTAGATCTTCACCGTTTTCTTTTTCTCCAACTCCATTTTGTGATCGATCCGGTTAAAAGTGCCCCACCTGTCGCCCGCCTCTCGCCTGCAGCCTCCCGCGGCCCCGCAGCGCGCCGTTCATCCAGGCGAAACAAAGCGACCGAGTGGCCAACTCCGCTTCTTCCCGGAATGAGAGATCGATTGCGGCGCCGTCCTTTGTTCGCGCCGCCGGGGCTCGCTCGCTGCCCTTTTGAATATTCCGCGTGGCTGCTCAGGCGGCACGGCGTGGCGCGGCGCGGCGGACCGGGTTGGTGCGCGACGGCGAGAGCTTGCGGGACGACGAGGGTGGGGCGAGATGGAGCGGGCCGGTATGGTGCGGGACGATGAGAGTGGTGCGGGATGGAACGGGCCGGAATGGTGCGGGACGATGAGAGTGGGGCGGGATGGAACGGGCCGGAATGGTGCGGGACGACGAGGGTGGAGCAGGATGGAACGAGCTGGGACGGTGCGGGACGATGAGAGTGGGGCGGGATGGAACGGGCCGGAATGGTGCGGGACGATGAGAGTGGGGCGGGATGGAACGGGCCGGAATGGTGCGGGACGACGAGGGTGGAGCAGGATGGAACGAGCTGGGATGGTGCGGGACGATGAGAGTGGGGCGGGATGGAACGGGCCGGAATGGTGCGGGACGATGAGAGTGGGGCGGGATGGAACGGGCCGGAATGGTGCGGGACGATGAGAGTGGTGCGGGATGGAACGGGCCGGAATGGTGCGGGACGATGAGGTTGGAGCAGGATGGAACGAGCTGGGATGGTGCGGGACGATGAGAGTGGTGCGGGATGGAACGGGCCGGAATGGTGCGGGACGATGAGGTTGGAGCAGGATGGAACGAGCTGGGATGGTGCGGAACGATGAGAGTGGGGCGGGATGGAACGGGCCGGAATGGTTCGGGACGATGAGGTTGGAGCAGGATGGAACGAGCTGGGATGGTGCGGGACGATCGAGAGTGCGGCGGGACGGCGAAGAGTGTTGTGGTTAAGGGGCAGGGAGGAGAGCTACCGGACGACGTCGGATGGCGAGGTGAGGGAGCAGCACGGAATGGGGTGACTCGGTGAGGGAGCGGGGCGGGACGGAAAGGGACGCAATGGTGGTGGACTGAGACTGAAGGCGCCGTGAGGGGGCGCGGGGTGGAGTAGTGCAGGACAGCGAGTAGGCGGGGAGGGACGGAATAGTGCTGGACGGCGTTCGATGGCACCGTAAGGGGGCGGAGCAGAATGGTGCAGGACAGCGTGGGGTGACTCAGTGTGTTGGGCGGGGGTGCAGAACGGCGTGGCATGGCGCGGTGAGGGGGCGGGGTTATGGGACGGCGTGGGGTGGCGAGACGAGGCGGCATGGAACAGGACGGCACGGGGCTGGAGCGATGAAGAGGCGGACTGCGGGGTCGGCGAAGGGAGGCACGGGGGTGAACGGGGCAGGGTGGCGCGGGACGTCTTGGGGTGTCTGGGCGAGGGGGACGATATCAGGTGTCGCAGCGGGGGCTGGAATGAGCTGGGGTGGTATGGGATGGGACGTGAGAGGCCGGAGCCGAGCGGGGAGGGGAAGGGCTTAGTGGCAGGACTCCGGGTGAGGCGGCGCATGGCGGGTATGTCTTGAACTCCGCTGCCCCATCCCTTGCCTTTCAAGCCCCCGCCGGCATAGTTGAGGTTCTTGGAAGTGGAAACGATGTCTATTCAAGGCATATTTAAGGTCGGGGTTCAAACCAGACTGTGTTAGAAAAGATGCATAAGAAAAGGTAAATTGAAGGACGCACGTTTTTCAGAAATCTCTCTTTTGCTTCTCTTTCAAAGAAAGAGATATTTAATTTTTTTCTGATAGATTTCTTCTGCATTGCTATGAGCACTTGCTTTCATAATATTTTCTCGGAAAAGGTAGAGCTCATCTTTCTAGGTAACACGCGTGTTTTCTAGAATAGAAACTACGTATTTTTTCCTAGGAGAAGTAATTCTTGAGTAAATTTTCATAGTTCTTTAGTGTTCAAGTTTTTTTAAAAATATGTTCATTCTGCATTGAATAAGTCAAAAACCTTACAATACTTATTGAAGTCTTTTCACCGCCGCCGGTCCTCAAATTTCTTCACTCGCAAACCTCCATTTCAATTCCCATTTCCAACAGTCTCACTACTTTCCCGCTTCACTGCCTCTCTACACATCTCATGTCTGTTTTGATTTTTTCTATTACTGCTCGTTCCGAACTCCCTCTCCCTTCACCTCTGTCTCGCATCGAGCAGCCAATCCTCGTCGCCCGTAGATTCCGTCCACTTTGCCAACACGCGCGCCGACACCGTTGCCCATGTGGCCTCCCCCTAATGCCCTCCCCTGATCCCGGTCCATGACTTGCCGTGAGCTCGCCCGTTTCCTCTCTGCCTCGCTTCCTTACGTCAGGTCGTGCTTGACACAGCTGGCCTTCCCTCAACTCCAACGCAATCCAACCCACCTCCCACTTCCGGCCTCTCCCTCGTCCCTCCCTCGCCTCGCGACGTAGCGTCATTAGCCGTCGACAAAAGGCTTTCTTATCTATTCATGGCGCCCAGAAGTCGCCGAATCGATTCGCAGACTGCGCCCCCGCGTACAAAGCGCTGCCGTTGGCCGCGCTTCCGCCCTGCTCTCACATTTCGCCCACTCCCAACCAGCTCACGCCGCGCCCACCGCCCCGCTTCCCTTCGCCCCGGCTCTACCACACATTCACCGCTCAACTCGCATCTCTCTGCCCCCTAACCACCTCCTCCCCACCCTCTCCGTGCCACTCTCCTCGCGTTGCCCTCTCCGCTTCCCTCTCCTCATTCTCCGACCCCCCTCTCCAGCCCCTATCCTCTCTCGCCCCACCTATCTCCGACACCCTGTCTCCACCACCACTTCCCTCCCCTCCCTATCACCACCCCCTCTTCGGCCCCTCTCTGGCCCCTCTCCGCCCTACTCCTCCCCATCTCCGTCCGTTTCCGCCCCATCTCCGCCGCCTCTTCGGCCCTTCTCCACCTCTCCCCGGCCCATCACCGTCCCCTCTTCGGCCCCTCTCCGCCCCATCCCCGCCTCATCCCCACCCCCTCTTTGGCCCCTCTTGTCGCCCGCCACCCCGTCCGCCTCCCACTCTACCACCCTTCAAATACGTTTATGTCCCATTTTTCGAAAATATTAATAGTTTTCGTGAAATTTTGCGTTAAATATAGGCAATATTCATTTTTTAAACCGCTTCAAATTTGTCTTTAAATTTTCCCCTCATGTGCAATAAAGGACGGTAAAAAAATGTGGGTCCTATTTTCGGCGAATTGTCCGTCTTTTCGAAAATTGCAAACAGTTTACCCTTCAAAACTACAAAATTGAATAGAGATTTTTGCCGTAGACAAAGTCTGTGGTAAAAAAATCAGCTCTTTAAAAATGTTAAACTTTTTAAAAAAAATTAGTACTTCCCCTTAATTTGCGTTTGAAATTTATGCATTTTCTATAAAATATTTCCTCAAAAAAAGCTCCAATTTTTTAAAAATTATTTTCTACAAAAAGTATAAGGTTTGTTTAAAAGAATGCCGCGGGACTCACTTTCGTTGAATTCTCCATTTTCGAAAATTGCAAATTCAGAAATAATGCTAGAAAGTATGTGACGTAGCAACATTACTTTTGTAAAGGAACCCATTTTCAAACGATTGCTGGACTTTTTTGTGTTCATACGCATGCTCTAATATTTGCAATAAAAAACTCATATTCCAATTTTCAATGATTTATAAATTAGTTGGTAACTTGGCTTCGCTAACTATAAATTTCAATCCTTTGTTTTTTAGAAAATAAAGTCACGCACATGTTCTCACCTTTTTACCTTCTTCTTCTTCTTTTTATTATTATTATTATTATTATTATTATTATTATTATTATTATTATTATTTGTAGTCATTCGAAGGCAGAATTCTATCTTTATTACTAGAGACAGCATTTTTCTGTAATTACATAATTTTTTGTCGTTCTACTTACCGTTCTCAAAATTGTAATCTTGGTGAATCGTCGCCGTCCTAACACAATATCAAATTTTTAAGTTACATATTTTTACATATTTAGTACTGTATTACATATTTTACATATTCTGCTATTTTCACTATTTTTTATTCATTCAATTTTATTACACCTTTTACATGAAAAGAAGCATTTTTTAAAAAACTGCACCTTTTCCTACATAATTACTGCGTGCAGTCTACTGGAGTTACGCTACATGAACATGGTCGGATGTTCTCACAGTCCAGCACTCCTTTAGTTATCTCAGTGGTGACAGGGAATGCGCGACAGTGACTGGGATCATTTTCACCCTGGGTGCGAAAAGAATCACTGACGCCGCGTTTCGTGAACTTTAACCTTAATTTCCAGGAAACTTTGGCGATCGCCGTTGTTGAACATTTTTGACATGAATGCAGCACCCTGCAGTGATGGTTTGCTGTAGGTAGCTTTGCAGTGATGGTTTGCTGTTCACAGATATCGCCAGTTCGTACGATGGCTTCTGTTGCGTCTAGTCTGGCTGCTAAACTAGGGTCCTTGATAGCAATAGATGAAGCTTTTACTATCGACGGACAAGTTGTTTGGTGCAAAATATGTGCTCCCCAAGTGATTTTTTAGAACGTTTGTATTATTTTTTTTAATGTTTAGGATGTTTTTATAAATGTGATTTTGTATTATGTAAATGTTCGTTTTATAATTAGTTTCTTTACTATTACATATTCCATCCGATTTTACATATTTATTACATATTCTTACTGTTTTCATTACATATTTATGTACATATTTTGACATTTCATACTCCATATTTTTCAGGTCTCTATTTATTACACACCTTACTTCAGTTAAATCTACCCAAAAGTCTCACGAGCCAAATAAGATTTTCCATTTTGCAAAATTTCTAAAATTTCTTCGTGAAACAAAATGGATCAAATAAATGAAATGAAAAAGAGACCAGACGTTTTGCGAAGGGTCTTTGATTTTCGTGGAAATAAAACTTTGGAGCCAGATTTTTATATACGCCAGACACTTCATTTGGGCCAGATTAACAATCCATTTGTTATCTCTCTGGAAACTGATGGTGACGACTGAATGAATAACTTCTCTCCATTGCCGTATATAAATGTTACACTATGTCTCTCGTTCTCCAGAGCATTTCCTAAATTAAGATAATTCTTTGACAGAAATGGAAATGATTGCTAGAAATATCTTTCAGTCGTTTATGAATGCGTTAAAATATCATTTTCTGTACTCCATTTGATTCCTCTACTCTCATTACTGTTCGCACTAAATCAACAGGTTTACTTCTTGCTCCTATTTGTCCACGCAATCTCAATGTAGGAATGTGAAATGTTTATATACTATTAGGGATTAAATGAAATAGTGGATGAAATATTGATTAAATGAAATATTGCTATGATTTGTGGAACGAACGAAATTTTTTATGTTGGTTGATTGATTGATTGTGATTCCGGGCGCGTCAACTACCGAGATCGTTATTCCCCTGAGTGAAGTGCATGCTTTTTCATCGGGAGCTGGCGGTGATCTTTCCCTACTAGATAGCGAGATCCGGCGGCGACCTACCGTCTACTAGCGGGATTTCCCTCTACCAGGTATCTCCCACCAGCTGGTCTCCCTGCATGTGTGGTAGATTAGTGCATATTAGTGTATGTGTGTGTGTATGTGTAAGGAGTGAGGATAGGACAAAGAAGGGGAAGGAAAGGTCGCGCGCTGTCCGTGACTCGTTTGTTAGGGTACTGCTCCGGCATTTGCCTGGTGGTGATCAGAGCAGTGGGCCGCTAAAATTCTCCTCCAGACGGCGACTGACTTCGACCTAGCTGACAAGCTGGTGTCGAAAATCCTGCCGCTGTCGGGACTCAAACCTAGGACCTCCCGGTCAGGGCACTGCAGTGACATCAATTGATGCACTGTACCACCTCTCCCCGTAATTATTTTAGATCATTTGGGAGAAAATGTCATGACATTGTTCCTGAAACATCTCGCCATTAACAGTATGTTTAGGCATGTTAGAATAACCAAAATTACTGAAAATTATTTTATTCATGGTTTCAATTATTCGTACGTACAATAAGGTATTGGATTTCTTTCCCAGATCAGTGATTGTTTCGGGATTCTATTGTTACACTCACACCCCAAAAATGTGTATAAACTGCTTGAAACTTGAATGTTTGAGTCAGTAGCGTTGATAGGTCAAGTCGATCGTTTCGATATATTTGTCTTCGGTTAATAAATTGAATATTATTAAAACCGATGCTACAAATCGGGGAGAATACCAAAGTCAGCAAGAATGAGGATAAATATTGCAAGAAACTGCTGGAATATTTACGTCCTCAAAAAGTACAAATTATCTGTGGCGTACCTCATTGTTTTAACTACATAAGAAAGAAATATGTTTGTTGAACTGTTGATACTAGTTTTATAGATGAAATTTACATTTAGTTTAATTACGTGAAATTAGTTGTAGTTGTTACGCTGGGGTTCGTGAATGATAACGTAACGAATTAGTTTAGCAAGACCTCAAAAATGAATTCTCTCATCCAAAAGAAAAGTAAGCCCAAACCGCAAGCAAACTGGTTGAAATGGTGACGAGAGTGGTGGCGAGAGTAGTGACTGAATATGTACACGGACTATTACTATGTAAATCCCTGATGAATTCATTTCCTCTCGCAAATAGAATGTCGTCCATAGAGGTTTGTGAACAAAGTAATACCACTGGAAATTCAAGTTCATCATTCCAATTACTCAAGACGAGCAAATGTATTATGTAGTATTCTTCTGGCGAAAGTATTATGTAATATTAAGGGCTTTCTATAATTCCGAGGGTATAAACATTCCACCACTGTCGTTAAATATCTGTGGATTGTTTCATAGAGTTCGATCTTGAAACTATCCCATTCAACTTTCTGCGTGTGGATCGATACTCGAGTACCAAAACCTGACGATGTAGATAAGTGTTAATGGTATGACGATGGTTTAAATGATAATGAGGAAAACAGCTAATTATGAAATAAAAGTACTTATTTGCAAGAAAAACTGTAACAAATGTGTGCGGCGTTTTGTTTGAAAAGCTGCATTTATTCCCCAAAACAAAAGCAAAAATATCACCTCATTCTTTGTTGGCAAGAGGAAATTTCACGAAAACCCTGATAGAGATGCGACTGTACCGTGCTTAGATTGCTAATCTCTGAGGGAAACGGGTGCGCGAAAACGTACATACCTATGTAGAATTTGTAGCGGCCATGCGGTCAAACCGTACATAACGATGTATCGCCAGGTCCTTGCGTCCTTTCGAAACCCTACTCTTCATGAAACTTCTCTCTAACCTTCCAAGTAAATCTTCTCTTCGAAACATTTTCTCGCTTCGTCATTTATTATTGCTTCATATACGGTGTCCCCATCGTTGTTATTCGCCCATCTTCATCTCATGTCAGTGTCAGTGAGTGGCTTAAATTTGAAGGGTATTGCTAAAAGTAACTTAAAGGGGACAAAGGTGACGATTGCCCTTGTCCCAAATTTTATTCCAAATTTTTTGAGTTAAGAAATTATTCGTCTCTCTAGCCATTCTGCATTCAAAATTGTAAAGCCTTACCCTCGTCTGGGACGCGCCGTGGTAGCGAGGTAGTTCAAGATCATGCTGCTTCCTAGTCGAGGTTGTTCAATGAATGTGGTCGAGATCGATTAAAACAAACTCCCGTATGAACTTGCAGAGAGGGAGTTATATCGGGTTCACTGATACTCTCACGGAGCGACGTGTTGTTTCGAAATATGGATGCGACATCAATGTCGATGTTTTTCAAAAGATCGATGTTTTTGTACAAACATCGATGTTTTAAACATTGATATATCAACGCTGAAGTTTCTTTAATATCGATGTTTTGTGCTCGATATTTTTATGTTTCCCATGTTTTGTTTCATTTAGAAACAAAACATAGATGGTTTTTAGTCAATGTATTATGATAATCGATGAAGTTGGATGGGACATGTTACAGAATGAATGATGATAGGCTAGTAAAGAAAGTCTTCGGATGGAATCCTTTTGCAACCAGAGTTAAAGGAAGACCGAAGACCAGATGGAAAGATGATGTCATAAATGATCTCAAGACAATGAAAATAAAAAACTGGACCGTGAAAGTGAACAACAGAAAAGAATGTAAGGCCATAGTTGAACAGGCCAAAACAATTAGCAAATAATGTTATTGAGCTTCACTAAGAAGAAGATTATGATCGTTGATATTTTAATTTTGAACACTGAAGTTTGGTAACATCGGTGTTTTGTTATCCGGGTCGTATCACTACTTTCAAAACGTCTGCACCAATGTTGGCACATTGGTTCATCAGTGAAATACTTTCCAATATTGATTTATGTCTGTATTTATTCTTGAATTATATAGAACCAATTATTAAACAGATAATGTATTCTTTAAGTTTCGAATCCTGTAGGTTCGGATTCTTCAAGTGTATTTTCATTAGTTCCTGATTTCGATCACCTTTTGTTACGAATTATCTAATGGATATGTGGATGAGATATTTTTTAAGAAGAATAAATTGTTTGTTTAATAATTAGTTCCTATAATTTCAATGAAATACTTCGTTGGAATGTGTGAAAAGTAGAACAGAAAAATCTCATACTGTTAAGTAGGATTCAATGAAAAATTATATTATATTTCTTTTATGTTTTCTTTTACATGAGCATGTGAACATTGTACAGAATTGTCTCTGATCTCAATTCATCTTCAAGCACTGTCTTCCTCCATTTCGAACTTCCATCGTCGCTGCACTACCACTACAATTCAGGAACAACTGAGCAATGCGCAATGCGGAGTTGACGTTGTGACCATCTTGTAGCTCGTGCCCTTCAACATCCACATCACCCTTTCGCTTGCCCTCTCTGCTTCCTACGCGCCCCCGCCCTCGTTACCGGAAGAGCGCCTGGCGCCTCTGGAACCGGCGGCGGCGGCGGCGCGGGCGGCGAATGTCTACGCCGCTGCGAAGATTGTCTTACTAATGCCTGACGGCGCCGTCAGTCCCCGCACGCGGCAGCGGCTAATGAGTTTTTAAAATGTTTTTGATGCTGCGACCCGAGGCGGCGGCGACGTCGTCGACGACGACAGCGGCGGGGACGAGTGCGCTAGGCTCGCGACCTCGCGCGGCCCTTCCTTGTCGCCCCCGACGCCGCACCCGCCACCGTCTCCGGCGCTCGAGCGCAGGGCACGCCCAACTTCAGGAGCGGATGAGGTGGCTCAGGGCATCAATTCATGTCACTGCAGTGCCTCTGACCGGGAAGTGCTAGTGTTTGACTCCCCAAGGTGGCAGGATTTTCCGCACTAGCTATGTAGCTAGGTGAGTCCAGCTGCCGTCTAGAAGAGAATTCTAGCGGCCCGCTGCTGTGCTCGGTAGTTTTCCGTGTTTTTTTTTCGATCAACACCAGACGAATGCTGGAGCAGTACCGTAACAATTGAACAATAAACAGCTCGCGATCGTTCCTTCCTCTTCCCTGTCCTATCCTCACACCTTACTAACGTATGTGCACTAAATTACCATACATGACGGGAGGCTAGTCTGGAGCTTAGAGCTTGTCCCGGCTGGGGCGGTGCCCCGCTAGTGGGAGATTCCTGGTTGGGGTAAACCCCCGCAATCCTGCGCAACTCAGCGCCGTATGTCGCCATTCAGCGGGGGAAGAATACCGCCACCTTTCCCGACGAGAACATGCACTAATCTAGTGGGACTAATGGTCTTAACAGTTGACGCGCCCATAATTACAAATCAATCAACTAATCAATTAATCTACCCAACTTCGATGGTAGCATCGTATGGGTCAATCTTGGTGCCAACTACTTTCAAAATAGAATAATAATACAAAAATATTATTCTATTTTGGATTTATTAACGGTTTGAATTGTGATCATTCGACCTGTGCTGTTTATTAAGTTACTCTTTGAAAAGTCGGCGTAGTTGGTCATTTGTCAGGTAGAATCAACGCAGAGTACCAGTTCGGGAAATTACCTAATTGAAACTTTCGCCTGGCGTTGTTTTCAGTTATGCGTATTTTGTATCGCAGAGGACTTCCCGTTGTGCTGACTTTTCCGAAAAGCCCGCGTGTGTATTTTATCCAGAAAAAGAGAAAGAAGTTTCGGCTGGCAAACCTCGTAATACATAGTAAAAAATGTGTTCGAAATGAAACTATCTCATTCTTCTTTTTCTCCTTCTCTTTCTTCTTCACCTTCTCCTCCTGTTCCTCCTTTTTCTCCTCCTCCTCCACCTCCTTCTCCTCCTTTTCTCCTCCTCCTTCTTGTCCTCCTCCTGCTTCTTCTTCTTCGGCAATTGCCCTTCCTGAGATTCAGTTTTCCATACCTCTTACTTCTTTCTTTTCTCCTCCTTCATGGTGATACGTACGGACTGACTACAAAAATATTGGTCTCCCTCTTATTCACCGTTGTCTGGTATGAACTCAAACTAAATTTATTTTTATCACATTTTGTACTCTCTATTCGTTACATTTTCTCGAATTAATGAAGCTCTCTTTTCCCATATTCTATTACAGACATATCGATATTAGCTCTGTTCTAGACAATCTCGTTTCTGTTATTACCTGTAGTTGTAGAATCCTTTTTCATATAATCTAATTCTTATTTTATCGCTTCTCATTTATTTAGAGGCCACATCTGTTTCTAGTGAAACATTGAACTCTGCTGTGCTATGGAATTTGTGAATTATTTGTATATAGAAGTGTCATGTTTCTGAGTACGCTTGCAAACTGCGTATAAAACCTTATATCGAACTTACTAAAAAATGAAGCAACGGGGGGAATTTTCTGTTAATGACTTCAATTTAAAATTTTAAGAACTACAAACATGTGAACGATCTACCAATTAGGTAATTTTTTCATCCATCTTCCATAAACTTTTAAGATGTATAAGGTTGCTCAAGGTTGGTTGACATTAAAAGAAATTAGTGAATACTAGTCAAGAATGGGGCTTGAGGCCTTTGCCCCACTACATGATCTTTGTAGGCTTAATAAATAAATAAAGTAGTCAGAAAAAGACGTATTTTCAAGTGCCCATCTCTATCTGCACGTGTGACTATCAACAATATTACTTTTCATTTCATTTCCCTCGTGGGGGTTATCATTTGTTTATTACATGTATTACACTTCCTTTTGCTCTCTTGAAAGATTTTCAGACTCAATCATTTAATAAAAGGCATGAAAAAGTAGCAATATCGTATATAATTTATTCATATGTAATAGAAATGAAAATGATGTAATATCATGACTACTTATCTTCAAGTTGTTTCCTGTTCTCAATTTTGAAAAAGGCATTGGAGGTTCGCATGGCATCACATATGGCCTGTCATAATTCTTTTACTCGATCGTTTGACACACATCAAAGTGTAGAAAATTTCTGGGGCATCAGACACGCATTATCCAGAAGCACCAGCTTTTTCTTCGATAATGTAATTCCCAACCGTGAGACTTTCCAAATGTCTCATTCATTTTTCAAGAGAGGTGAGGCGGTGAAGTGACCTTTTTTTTACGTTGGGCTGTTGACCGACCAGCTGGTAGCCGAGCGTCTGCTTCTAACTGTTCAAATGGACTTCTTATTTGATAATCACGGAACAACTTTGCACACTCTTTTGTTAGTCGTTAATACATTTTAACATCTTCCTAATGAAACTAATGTGTAAACATTTAATGTGATCTGAATATTTCAACACTGTAGCGGCAAGTGATTATTTGCTTTTTTAATGTTTACAGTCATATTTTCACATTATTACCTTGTTTTTAGAATCTAGGAAGTTACATAATATTATGTGTGAGAGAAGTGTAAATGTGTGAGCTTGATCTCTCGCTAGTTGATATATTCCTTCATTTTTCGTTTACACCCATTTCTGACTCCGTAACTACATACTTCGACTTTTCCATATTCGCTATGTCCTCTAGCCTCGCCCCAATTCCATTCGCCATTTCCACTAGACTCTCCCAATTTCCACAACTTGCCTTCGCTGCTATCACTACCTCCACAAACGCCGCATCCGTAATCTATAGGCAAAATGCATCGCGTCACTACTGCCGCCGAGCCATCGCCTGCCCCCAGCCCTGCCTCTACAGGCGCCGTCTAGAATTATTTTCATGTCACTTCGACCTCTTGGCATCTCAGATTCCACTAACTTTTGATAAGTTTCGGATGGTTTCTGCGTCAGTAATACGACGGCTGAGGGAGCTTCTCGGAAGGAGATCCGCAGAAAGAAGCGGCGAGGTCGCAGCCGCTCTCCGATAGGCGATAACTTCGGCTCGCGAACTCATCTCTGTGACTTGCTCTCCCTCCACGGGAAGTGAGGGGACGGAAGTGAGGGAGGGTACGGTGACGGGGGGCTCCAAGAGGCGGGCTTCGGAGGTGGGAGCAGGAATGGGGACTGGAGGTCTACTCGGGAAAAGAACCGGTCTGGGGGAAGAACTCTGGAGAAAATGCGGGACACTGCGCTGCTATGGCGCGTCCGAGGTTTAGTTTGTAATAGTCACGTGCTAACTTTTTCTTCAAAAGTTTTGCAAAGCGCTGAATCCACCTTTACCACCACCACCACCTCTACCACCACCATTTTCACCACCACTACAGCTTCCACTTCCTTCCTGAACAACACTGACGTCTCAGGCTCCGGGTGCTCTACTTTCCCTTAACCCTCAGATTCTTCCCAGGTAGACTAAGCATACTGCCTCCGTATTCGTACCAGAATCATCACAGATACAAACACAGATCTTTTACAGCCTCGCCCCCACAAAAGGCGTTGTAAAAGGATTGATCCCTTTTTTATAGGCGATCACCTTCAAGAGTCATGGAACAATCTCCGACTTTCTTGTTTTTCTTACTGCCTTTGAAAATAAACCTCCCCATTTAGACAAACCATCGCTTCCCTTTTACCCCGTCGCTCATTGCCATCGGAAAATTGCTCCCTCACCTCTACCAAGATTACTAGAATCGAGGTCATTTTATACCAACCTCACGCTTGGCGATTGTCCCTAATCCCCGGGAGGAATCGAGTTTTGCGCTCAATTTCTGGTACCACGAGGTACTTGACTTTTACGTGATACTCCTTGTAAACATTTCTTCACAACCCCTATCAACATGAAAATCTTTCTTGCGTGATGGTACTTCAGAAAACACGTGTATTTTATGTCTATGAGGATCAAAATATGTTGCGCTGTGTGACGCCTCTTCATTTTTTGACGGTTTTTTTCTTTGCAAATTTTGATATCAATAAATGTTTTCTGGTTTAGAATGTAGACAATTCATTTACCACGGAAGTTGAGAAGAATTTAATACACATGTGTTACAGTCCTGGGAAAGCTCTAGTTCTAAATTAATTTTTAGATTGATGTATTATATAGTGAATATGTCTTCTCTACTTTGTGACTTAAAGAGAATCAGAAGCAAAAACATTCAAAACGTTATATTATATTATAAAATATTGCGGCCATTATATCATAAAATGTATAGTTTATGTCTTTGAAGAGAACTAATCAAGTAATTCCGAAATGAAAACCAGATCCAAAAGGTAGAAGAAAAGAAATTATGTGAACTAGTAATACCTACAATGGTGATAAGTCTTTTAACGTATTTAATGTTTCAAAGGGATCCATTATAAGGATGTAGGAAGAACAGTAATCATGTCGACAAAAATATAGCAATTTAAAACGCTACATCAGCCATATTAACTGAATAAAACTATAACCGAACCCTAAGCGTGTTCAATTGCTGCTCAGCAAAGCAAACTGAATGCATCGGCATAAAGTTCTCTGTGCTTCCCTGAGCATCGTTGGGCTACTTCGCTCGCAAGTGATGTGGCACGGCCGTCAGAAGAAGCAGCAAACGCAGCAGAGAACGTATCCCGAGATGGTAGTTGAAGGGGCGGCTCAACAGAATGGACGGGAGAGCAGTTTTCCCCTCTCCGCACCATCGCCATTTGGTGGTTGGACTTCTTTCGACCCATCAATTACCACCCGGCCAAACACCCTTCATAATACACCATCCTGCAGTGCACACGCACGTCGTCCAGCTCGACGTGTACCACTCGTCCAAGCACAATCACGTAATGCTTCGCCCTACCATGCATTTCTCAACATGCACGAATGCGACATTCATCATTGCGTCATGCAGTATCCCTTCGTGCATTATACCTTCATGCACCACCGTCTTCAATCGTACCATCCCGCCATGCACGATCCCGCCATGAAACTCCCCGTCACACATCATCCCGTCACGCACAACTCCACCATGCATTATCCCATCCTTCACCACCCCGTCATGCACTAGCACGCCTTACACCACCCTACCACGCATCATCCCGTCACGCACCATCTCGTTATGCACAGCCCCGCCACGCTCCATTTTGTCTTGCCCAACCCCACCATGCATCATCCTATCATTCACCACCCCGTCATGCACCAGCCCACCTTACACCACCCTACCACGCACCATCCCGTCACGCACTTTCTCGACCTGCAACACAGCGCGTCGCACCGCTTCATCTCGTCCCACCGTGTTCCGCATTGCCCCACCCGCCTTGCCTCGCCCCGACCTGGCCCGTTCCAACTACCCACCCTGCTCTGAACGGCACCGACCTCCTCCCCTCGCTACCCCCGGCGGCACTCCCTCTCCCTCGCGCCTCCCCACCCCGCGCGGCGCTCGCCGTCGCGCCACTCGGTTGTTATTCGCGTCGCACGGGGCGCGCTTGATTTGTGGGCGCTCTCCCGGGGCCGTGATTGAAAATATTAGCGGAGCAGGAGGAGCCGCGCGGAGCGGCGCGGCGCGGCGCGGCGGAGGCGGGCGCGTTCCATAAATCAGAAGGCGCAGAAGAGAATAACCCGGCGGCTGACGGCTCCGCGGCCCCGGTGCTCTGGCCCCGCCCGGCGCTCCGCGCGCCTTCGCATTCGCGGCAGGTACTGCGCGCGCCACGCCGCGCCGCGCCGCGCCGCGCCGCTCCGGAACGTTCTCCGCGAATTGACCTTTCCATTTCGCATGCCGCGCCCTCTTCGGTGTACTACCGGGAGAGATGGCTCAGGGCATCAACTGATGTCACAGCAGTCCCTCTGACCGGGAGGTCCTTACGTTCCACTCCTGACGGTGGCAGGATTTTCAACACTAGCTTCCTAGCTAGGTCGAATTCAGTCGCTCTCCGGAGGAGAATTCTAGCGGACGGCTGCTCTGATCTGTAGTTTTCCGTGGTTTCTCCGATCAACACCAGGCGTATGCCGGAGCAGTACCCTAACAAACGGGCCACGGACCGCGCGCGATTTTCCTAACTCTTCCTTGTCTTATCCTCACCCCTTACACACACTTACCCTAACATGCGCTACACTGCCACACATGACGGAAAACCGTTCTGGAGCTTACATCTTGTCCCGGTTGGAGCGGTGCTCCGCTGATGGGCATTACCTGGTTGGGGAAAACCCCGCAAGCCTATGGTAAGTCGGCGCCGGATCTCGCCATCCAGCGGGGGAGTCCCGAGCGAAACATGCACTACACTTACGGAACTAATGACCCTAGTCGTTGACACTCCCGGAATCATTATCATTCATTGAATCCTCGGCGTACTCTGGACGGCTGCTGCTGGTTGGAATCGCTAGCGGAACTAGTCGGTGGATTTGTGAATGTCAAGGAAAATAGGTTGAAGGAATTTGAGTGCCATGTATTCAAATACTAATGGAACTAATCAGAATTATCAGCATCTTTTTGTCGCGAATTCGCCATCTACGACCACGTGGACATACATTTGCACTAACCGAGGCTCAGTTACATTTATCCCGTGTGACTCCTTTTTGGAGGGATCAGTATTATGCTGAATCCAGTTTTTATCCCTCAGGGTTTCTATTCCTGGGGGATGGGATATGGAATGATGATGATGGTAATGAAGGATGAATGGACGACACACAAAAAAATACACAAACACACCCACGCCCGAGCCGAGATCCAATCCGCGATTCTTCCGTCTGAGATCGTTACGGCACTACTGCCTTAGCGACCTCAGTTATCCGGATCGGCGAATTATCAGCATTATTGTTATTTGCTGTAGAGTATTGGAGACACCGTTTCACTACGCTGAAAATAGTTTTGTTAATACACTTAACTCTAGTTGAGCAATCCCATTTTTCTGTCTTGGAAGATTCTTATGACCATCATTGAAGACCGTATCGCCATCGTAACATTGACGATACATTCTCTTAAAACTAGTGAAAGAATAGAAACCACCAAGAATCTCTAAGCAAGCAAAGCTATGATCTTCAACCTGGATAATTGTCATCATTTCGTGCAATACTAGTAACACACCAAAAATACACCATTCAAACACGCTATCTTCGAAAAGGACTCACTGCAGTAGTTTTGGGATCAAGGCTCAGGCGTAGTAAAAAGCTATTTTACGGTGATAATTAACATTACGTGATTTTGGTAGTAGTAGTAGTAAGAGTACCGATACTACCAATAATAAAACCGATACTACGCTTTCATTGGGCAGAGCTATTGCAGCTTCAGAACCACTTAGGCTGCGAAGATGTAGCTAGAAGTCGTATATTATTATTCTTTCTGTCGTAATAAAGGTGATAAGACCCTGACTTCATATCCGCGAACGTACTGCCAGAGTTTTTTCATGTCAAGTGAGATGAGTCACATGGGGAAAGAGGATCAGCCCATCACATCACCCAGTCGTAAGGATCGGAGGGGGGACAGGATGGGGAAGTTGGGGAAACGCGCAATTTAGAACCTATTTGTGTTTCTATTCGCATTTGCCTGAAAATTAGTTGCAGGAAAGCATGGAAAGGACTGATTAGAAGAGCTGTCCACTAGAGTGCTCATGAATAAAGTGACAGGCATCGACCCAGCTTCTTGGTGCCTGCTTGTACTGTCGGGACTTGAACCTATGACTCGCCATGTGCGAATATTTAGTCGCATTCTTGCTACATAAAATTCATAGTAAGCAAAGAGATAATAGGACACTCATTATCCTTCGAATCTCGCCGTTTAATATGAACCTAACCACCCGTTGAAATCATTTTCTGCTGTAACTTGAATATGTAACTCTCATCAGCGGGAACTTCTGAGAGTGGCAAAGCCCTTCAGGCTCGGCCAAATCGCTCCGGGCATCCTCTTTCCAAACCTCGACATCCCCTCCCTCCGAGGAGTCGAGGAGGGAGAGAGCGGCTCCGGTGAAAGCGCCGAAGGAAATCAAAGCCCAGGAATCGAATAAGAATTAGCTAATGCTCCCATTGACTTGGAAACCCGTTTGTAGGGTGCCCTTTGGGAATCTGGCGCGGAGCGGCGCTGGGCTTGGAGGGGGGCAAGCGGAGAGGCGCAAGGAGCGGGTGAAGGGAGAGGGGCGGTCGGGGTGGGTGGAGCGAGTGTACCGGGGCGAGGTGAGGTGGTGCGGGCGGTTAGGGCTAGGTACGGAAGAGGGGTGAGAGGGGCGGGCGGAGCAGGGCGGGGCGGAGCGGAGCGGGGCTGAGCGGGGCGGGGAGCGGGATGGAACGGGGCGAAGCGAGGTGGAGCGGGGCGGAGCGAGGCGAAGCGGAGCGGGGCGGAACGAGGCTAAGCGGGGCGGAGCGGGGAGTAGCGGAGCGGAGAGAGGCATGGCCAGCGGGGCGGGATGGGTGGGGTGGGTGGGGCGAGTGGGCCGTGGCGGCGCGGGAGGAACGGCCAGCGGCGGCCTGAGCGGGCGGAAAATCATGAGCGGGGCGAGGCGGGGTGGGCGGGCGGGGTGGGTGGAGTGAGTAGGGTGGGGAGGGGCGGGGCGGCTGGTGAGGGAGCTTTGCGTCCGAGGGCTGAGAGAGTCTCATTAACTCCTGCGGCCGCGCGTTCCGGCCCCTCAGTACGCACTGCAAACAGAAATTTCGCTTCGGTTGAAAGAGACGTCGCAAATTAGAAAGCGCGAGAAACGCGGCGGAGGAAGTGCGCGCCGGAGTTTGTTGTGCAAATCGAATAAATTTAGTTCCGCTAAATTAATGCGGATCACGGCCCAAAATAATGGAATTAATTCACTTCTGCGTTTGTGAATCATAAGAATTTTTTTTCAAAGGGATGCAATTTATGCGATATGTTTCCAATTCCTTAAATAAATGTTTAACTAACAAAATCTCAATGCACACACGACAAGAAAGACATTGCGGGATTTCTGTATACTGTCAATCTAATTTATGTTAAATGCGTTAGTCTTTATTTGGTCTGCATTTTGCATTTTGTGTCAGAAAAAAATATATCTTGATCACGGTTTTGAATAACAGGTTTCAAAATCCTGAAAAAAAAACAAGTTTCTCTTTTTAGATATCAATATTTCAGTTATGTTTCAAAAAAACTATTTTAAGTAAAACTTCAAGTTTATTTGCAACAAAAAATCCGAAATTCTCGCAAAGTATGTAAGAATGTAATATGATAACTGTTAAGTTACTCCTAACAAAATCAATCATTTAATACGAAATATACCTCCTCGAAGGAAAAAAAAGCTTCCCAGTGTGATCTCAAGTCCAATCTCAATGACTTTTCATGCTAAATATTTCAATAGCTCTTCTCCCAAACTTATAACAATCCACATGATTACCGAGATGCTCATTTGTATGTGGGCACACATGAAGAACAAAGGCAGCGCGCGTGTGGCAATGAGCAATTTTGAAGAGTTCGTCCCATTTTCCTCGTAAATCCTACTTTTCCACTAGACTCTGTCTTCACTGCGTAGATCTATGTGCAGCCGTCATTATCTAGATCATTCGGCGCAAGAAAGAAGATCTACACACCACTGAAAGTGATCTGCCGCTCTCTTCGCCTTTCGGAATCCGATAGATTCCAAGTCAAGCTCCCTCCACTAGACTTTGCCAATTGGCTAAATCAACTCTCCGTTGGCATATACCCTGATTCCAATCTGATCTCTCAACTGTTCTACAGTTCACATGTTTAACGCTTTTTAGTTTGTCTCAGTTCCTTTATTAACTAGATGAATGTTCTGTCTTCAAGAAGAAGCTATGAGAGTTTCAGAAATTGTTACTAATTCTGTTTGGAGGGAAAGTTTTATCATTCTGTGCATGAACTACTGAGAACAAGTTTTAAGTTGAATAATAAATAGAAGCACTTCTGCACGCGAAGCGAAACTATTTGTGTCTAGTGGAATTAGCTGTAAGTGCGAAGCAAAAAGCAACAAATAAAAACAAAAAAGATGAAGGGTAACGGCTCAGATATCCTAGAAAATATTTACTCAAGACGGAAGCGAAGAAACAGCGTACGAAAAGAGGAAAATGAATTTCGCTGCGTTATGAGAGGTGAATCGGATAAAACCTCGACGGTGACTTGACTTGGATGGCAAGCACGTTAGGGTCATTGGTACTTCTCGACACTTTTCTTTGAGGCTGGCGTCCTTTCTTTGCCTTATGAAAGTCCTTCCTGAATCACAGATACTTAGCAATGCTCAGATTGATTCTAACGCACCACACAGAAGTTAACAGCGTTTCCAACTGTGGTATTTTCATCTGGATGGTTCTTGGACGGAAAATTAAAGCGAGCGAAGGAAATTCACTTAAGGTTCAAACACACTAGACAAGAACACACAATAAAATGAGTTGTTGTTTTTTTCCTGAATTAACCCTTCCGCAGAATTATCCTTTTTTATGGTTTCCCTCACGTCTCTCTGTCTGTCTGTCTGCCTCTCTCTCTCTCTCTCTCTCTCTCTCTCTCTCTCTCTCTCTCTCTCTCTTTCGTTTTATTTCACTCTCATAAAGCATTAAATACTTGATTATTCTCTTGTAACACAAACGTAACATAGTGATTTTATATGCTTGAATTAATATATAATGAAAGTCAGTAAGGCTGAAAAAAGAGGGTATGGCACGTGGTGAAACTAATTTTGTGTTGTTCGTAGGGTTGGGCCACTTGGCCTATCGACTTCATTTCCGCAAAATTTCCTACTCGCAAACTAAAATGTCTTTTGCCACTCGTATTGTAAATAACTATTTTCTGGCTATACCTCTCTTTATTCAAACAATCTTCCTCATTTTCACTATCCTTGGTATCTTCTTCTTTTCTTTAATACTTTCTATGCCGTCGTTTTATTTTAAACTTCCTTTTGTACTTGTCGCCTTCAATTTTTTCCTTCCATAATGAGGTCATATGCACCGCTGTTTCGTCGTGTTCTCGCTTTCATTTTGTTTCAAAGTTCATTTTTCAAACGTTTATTATCAGAGTTCAAGGTTATTGCTAAGTTATGGTTCTGAAATGGAATTGTACTCTTACGCACTAACAGCATCGATTCTTCAATAGAAGTCAGACTGCACCCACCCTGTTCTTTATTTCAACCTAGAACATAGAATTAATAGTATCAAACCGAATGTAGTTTAGCAGCGAATTACATGATTTGTATTTCTGGTTTTTTTTACATCGTCACTCTTAAATAGTTCGGCTTCCATCCTTTTGGGAATAAAATGAAACACTATACACATATTCCTGTTCTGCCATGTCAAAATCTTCTTTAATGAAATAAAACTTCGAAAAAACACAAAAGTAATCTATTATGTAGAGGAAAGGACATCGAGTCTCTTATAAGGTCATTTTGCTTTATTCCTCAAAAGGAAGTCACAAAAACGGCATTCATGGAATCTTATGGTAAAATGGGGCCATCGTCATGTTTACTCCTACGACTATTTTCTGAAGAGGTAAATTGATATCCATGATAAAGTATTAGGAATGCTGAAGAACCAACGCTAATATCCAGTCCAAACGTGGATTCCAAGCCCACAACTCTTACATTAGCATTGTTCCTTAGCTTCATAGCCGACCTAGACAATATATTTTTGTCCTACACCTTACAATAATTTCTTCCATTTCTTTTTTCCCTACCGTCCCTTCAAAATGAGATCTTGATCTTCACTACAGAATACTCTTCTCCTCCTCTGGTTCCCCTATTCTCTTCCTTCTCTCTTCTCCTCTATTGCGTCCCCCGTGAGCGCAACTGTTGTGTCATGGCTGCCGCCGTCCGCCGCTAGTCTCCCCGGCGCACCATCCACGGCCCCTTTGATCGTGCGGCGCTCGCGCTTGCGGCTACGGAATTCTTGGCTGCGCACAGGCCCCCGCCGTCCCCGCACACCTCCCCTGCCTCACCCGCGCTGGTTGCGCGATGTCACGAGCGTGCGCTCACGCCCGCAGCCAGCGCTGCCGCGGAGGATGCAAACACATCGCCTCCGCGACCCGCAGCGCTGTAGCTGAATCGCGTGGAACAAAAAAATTGCATAGCACTTGCGCTGACATTTTGATTGACCGCTGTATCCCCTCGCTACAACCAATGGATTCTATCGGATAGCCAGAGCTTCCTCTTCGCCATGTGTTTGCTATTGATAGGGTTGGTACCCTTCTAGCACGATAGAGCGTCTCCCCAGGGTGGAAAGGCATGAGAGAGCTATTCTGGTGCGCCGATTCTTGCTCGTTCTTCGTAGCACCACTTTGCGTCACGAACCACGTCACTAGAACAAGGGCACTGCGTTTGAAAAGCCAGACCAGAGACGCTGGTCGCCATATTACATGGAGACCGAGAAGTGTTGAAAAACATTTTTATGTCATAAAGTGACCATTTTCAACGGTGAGAAACTAAAAATAGCACGATGAAGGTGTAATTGAAATAAAAAATGCAATGGTTTTTATATTAAGGACTTGTAACACGATGATAATTTAGGTATCTGGCTACATTTAAAATTCCACTAATACTATGACGCAAACTTGTGCCTGAATCTCATTGGCTGAATTCTAAAACGATGAGCAATAGCACAACCATCATTTTCCACCATGCGTCTCTCGGCGTCAATCATAAGGTATCATTTGGCCGTTACCTAGACCCACGAAGACACGACGAGACAACCTGGAGAGTGGGTCGCTTTATTTGCGCCTTGAAGCACAAGTCCCGCCAAGAATGTAGTTTTCAAGCGGTGCGTCTATAACTTGCTCGTTGCTCCCTGGACGATTGTCTGGTCTTCCACAATGAGGAGCTTGACGGTCGAAACTCTTGACTGCGCTTAAAGACCAATGTGACGTCTTCACCGCAGTTTAAACCTCTCGCGCCAAAGGTTTGTGCGGCAAAGTTTCGACCATCCTGTAACGTATTTCTTTAGGTCTCAAACTCCTTTAGGTCATGACACAAGAGAAATCCCATGAATCTGGACACTTTCTGAAATTACACAATCTAAATACAATGATTTCTATAAGGAAATAGTAGTCGAGGTTTTCCGAGACACCTTTAAAGAGTAAGCAACGAATATTGTAGAAATAGGTTAGGGAGATTTAGGGTTGAGAGTGAGATGAGAAGTAGGTTTCACGGGGCGAAAGAGGATTGATAAAAGATTTGTAAAGGTGAGCTTGGAAATGGGAACATGTGATCGTGGGTGCAGGAGAAGTTGAAGAAAGGATAGCGAATGGAGAGGGTGTAAAAAGGTCGAGGGATATTACGTGAAGATGGAAGTGGAAATGGAGAAAGGGTGAGGATAGAGGAACTAAGAGAGGGAGAGGAACTAAGAGGTTATTAGCTTACTCATATAATGATAGTGAAAGTAGAGAGAACAAATTCCACTAAGTTTTATTTAGGATACTTTTTAATTATTTGCATATACCTGAACTCGTAGAGAGCTGAAATTTCGTATTTTCACCTCAGGTTTTACAAGTGTTTAAAATGAAATCCTCTTGCGTGATAGGCATTGTGCCACAGCCTCCGTGACACGCACATCTCTGCCGGGTTGTCCCTTTTCATACAGCTACATCAAGTCACAACTATGACACGTAATTCACAGAAATTCGCAACCGCGAAACGGAATTCCATTGTTACATTCCCTGCATTGTCAATTGCAATATTTCAAAATAAATAGTTTCTAAAAGATTGATGTGAAAATGTTTAACGAAAGGTCAAATGTAAGAAATGAACAAAGAAATAATATACAAAATTGCAATTTCTAATTTACGACGCATCCAGCTGCCTGAAGCGAATTAAATTTGCAGCGGGCTATAGTTTATCACGAAATTATAGAAAAACAACTCGTATTTTCAAAAAATTAGTCATAATCTTATTTGAATATATAGTTTTGACAAATTAATTTCATTGAGAAATCATCTATCATCGCCCAAAGTACATTTTTTTGATATTTTCTCAATTTTTCGGTTTCCTAATGGTAGAACGGAAATATTAATTTTAGAATATTAAAGAACACAAAAATCTCGTCCTAAATGGCAATTTAAAAAACATTGTAGCCGTTTTTAAGAAAATGGCGTTTAAGCGCTACTGTAAATGGGAAATTTGAAGCTCTTTTTCATAGATAATTTTTGAGTTTTCGAAACACTTTATTTAAAGTCATTTGAATCACTTTCAAATACAAATACAGCAGTGTTTACAAATTGCTTGTAATGTTCATATTAATGGTGTGAGAAATCTTTAAACAAAATTACATTTATGTAATTTTCGCAAAAGCAAAAAATGTCTCAAATTGAATTTTACGTCATATTAGCACGTTAGAGTACAGTTAGCACATAAGAGCACAGTTAGCACATAAGAGCACAGTTAGCATTATCCGTTCGAAAAGTTTGAAGAAACAATTTTGAGCCATGTTTGAGAAAGAGCGGAATTTTCAACTAGTTTTCACACACATGCCCACACATGCAAATTATGCACATTGATTGTTACAGTTCTTTTAAAACACGCTTCATCTGTCCAAAGAACGGTTTTATAAATTCCTGGTTTTCTTTGCATTTGCGTAGGAAATGCCTCGGGGATTCAGAACGACGTTGTAAGTCTGCATTGCCCAAATGCTGCTGGAAATGGAAAGGTCGTAATCTCCCGCAGGAAGTATTCTCCGGGTGCTTGTGATGATTTGACCTCGCGTGCAATTTGCCTTGCTCTCGCTTCCGGGGCTTAACGGATAGTAAATTAATAACTGAGTTTTCCTGAGCAGTGGCGAGCCCTAATGCGAGATGAAACCGCTCGCTCACTTGCCAGAGCCCATGTTACACGAGCACAAGCCCGGAGACCAAAGGTTAACGATATTATTTGCAAAACTAAACGACGAAGCGTATATAATTTTCCCTTATTTATATTTTTGACTATTTTTATATTCATTTAACCCAAATTTGTCTATATGCATTTGAGTCCATTACTGAAGCACCAAGAACGATCGTGCCTTCGGAGAGGGATTTGCAATAGTATTTACTTAGGTCAAACAAACGAATCTACTGTCTGAAGGGAAACTTTGGATATAGTGTTCCCCAGGATTCCAAGCTATTGTCCGTGCCGAGAGGCCACGGACCAAGTGCGATATTACCCTTGCTCCTTCTTGTCTGCTTCACTTTTTTTGCTTACATATTTGAATACCAAAAAATAGTGATAAATGCACATCTGAACCATTAGGGTTAACAATAAATCAAAACATTTCATGAAAGCCTATTTTCACAAATATTTAGCGTAAGGTCACTTCCGTATTCGTGATCATGGATCATGATGACAGTAGACCAACTTGATATTAATGGAGATCACACGTTAATGGTAATTTTGAGTCTTTTATTGCATTGAAGCGACTCTGAAGGTACTCTACGTCTTTCGCCTTCGGATTTTTTAGTGTATTTTACGGTTCCCTACGGATTCAATGTTCAAAGGTGAACATTTCCATACAAGAAGACATACACACACACACGATTTGTTCAAAAGCAATAGCAGCTGAGAATCAATCGATCTGGCTGGTGTCGGGGTTCCTTGAATTTGAAATCGATTTTTTAAAATCTTGGGGTATTTTACATGAATCCCCTGGGACATTTTCAAAATTTTCAAATAAATAGGTCCAATTTTTTTATTAAATTTTGTTGATGGATAGTGTGAAGGATATTTAAGAGAACGGTGCAGGTCTCGTTTTCGTTAAAATCCCTGAGTTTTCGAAAATTGCAAAAATTCAAACTTTTTTTGGCGTCTTCCTACAACTACAATTACGAAGATAATTTTTCTTAATAAAATGTGTTTTTTAGAAATAGATCTTCAAATAAGATAATGTTGAATTTTTCTAAAATATGAGTATTTTGGCAATTTTTAAATTTTAATCAATTATTTTCTCAAAAATGGCTTTTATTTTTTTCTTTAAACTTTTTCTTCGTATATAGCAAAGAACCATAAAGATAGTAGTGATAGTACCATTTTCGGCGCACACTCCCTGTATATTAAAAAAATTGGGAATTCGAAAACAACATTCGGAGTTGTAAATTCAAATTTCTCGCGCTTCGTTTGACGCATTGTCAATTCGCAAAATGTCAACACTGTGGTTCTTTTTAGTGTATTTTAGTTGTTCAAAGGCGCGAAATATGCACCGTTCTTTAAATGATTTTATAAAATCTTTAAAAAGGTATATTATTAAGGTATGGGATCACCAGTGGAAAACATCAAAATCCAAACTCCATGTTGTACGAAAATTTGTAACAGACTGAAGTATGCCAAACACCACATCACATAATTAAAAATAGGCCATTTTTCCCTCACCCACTCCCATCTAATAGAACCTACCCAGCCACCTGCCCAAAATGGGGAGCAATGATTTGATATCATTCCTCCCCATTTTGGACAGATGGCTGGGCAGGGACAGGGACAGGCCGTTTCACATTATATTTGAATGTTAAGCCAATAAAATCAAAGAAACTCTCTAGGCATCAAAAACGAAAATTATTAAATATTTATTTTAATTGAAGGTTGCAAATCAATTTTAAATTATCTTAATATTGTTGATCTTGATAAAATAATCTGAATTATTATAAAATTTATTGTCCTAAATATTTTTATTTTTATAATTTATAAAAGTGTGGTGTAAACTAGTAGTGGTCGATAATGACCTTGGATGTTTTTAAAGCGACCTAAAATCAAGAATTAAAAAAAAATGTTTAAAGGCACACATTTCCATTAAAGAAGTATTCACGTATCCTCTCCCCCGGACGTGTTCGATAGGCAAAGCAGCCGATGAGACCCCGCCAAGTACCCGATTCGGCGGAACCAAGATGGCGTCGTAATATGTGGGCAGTGCGCCGAACGGCCGCCGGGCGGCGCGGGAAGGCGCTTCGGATCCACGCGGCGGCTAATCGCATTACGAGACCTCCGGCGAGGGGCTGTGTTTCTCGCGAGTAAGTCCGTTTTAATCCTCGCGCCTCGCCGCCCCGCCTCGCCCGGTCGCCACCTCCTCCGCGCCGCCGCCGCTGGTCGATCCACGTCTCGGCTCGTGCCGCCTCTCCCTGCGTTCCCCGCTTCTCTTCTACGCCGCTGCTGTGCCTCCCCTCGCCCCGTCTAGATCAGACTCGCGCGACGCCGCGTGCCACTCGCTGGTTAGCCAGTCGGCCCGTCCCGGCTTCTCTTTGCGCCTCTCCGCCATGCGTTCGCCCCGTATCCGCAGATTGCCTCAAAACTAGTCTTGCCGCTGTCACTGAAGCGAGTCCAACGAGAGGTCCTGGGAATCGAGTCCCTAAGGTGGCGGATTTTCGACACTAGCCATGTAGCCAGGTCGAATTCAGCTGCTGTCTGAAGGAGAATTCTAGCGGCCGGTTATTCTAATCGGTATGTCTTCGTGGTTTATCTGATCAATAAGAGGCAAATTCCGAATCATAATTCTAATAAACTGTCCACGGATCGCGCCCGATGTTTCCTTCCTCTTCCTTGTCCTATCCTCATCCCTTACTTACAAACACTTACACTTACTTGGACTATACTACCACGCATGCCGAGAGATGAATCGGAAGCTTAGATCTTTTCCGACTGGAGCGGTGCCCCGCTGGGGGAGCAAACTCGAGAGGAAAATGCTCCCAAGTTGACTTGTAGGTCGACTGCGAATCTCACCATCGAGCGGGAGTGGATCACCCCACCTTGTGACCGTTCGTGTAAGTCGGCCGTGGGGAAATTTCGTGGGTAATTTGGCTCTTGTTGAAATTTTGAAAAAAAACACAAAGTTGAAAGCCACAAACATTAATATAATTGAATCTCAAAAAAAAAGAAACACAAATTGCAAAATTACCTAACATGCACAGATAAACAAATGAACAAAGAAAAATACAACAATGAACAGCGTAAAAAAAAAACTTTTTGAGGAAAAATCAACTGCAGAAATTATGAATTTCAAAGTTGACACAAACTAGCATCACAGCAACATCTTCTGTGACAAAAATAAATTGAAATCCAACAAATTGAATCAAAGATATCTCTGGGGAGATGAGTACACATAATAGTACATCAGAGGGTAGAGCACAGGCATTTCGGATGACAAAATGCCTCAGCACTTTGTTTACAAAAGTTGCAATTAACCCTTCCTCAACATACACTGCATTAGCATACATAGTAGTTTCTTGCAAAACAATTCACTTCAATTACAAAGACATATGTTGTGTATAATTAAGATGAATAAACATAGTTTTGAAAACACAGAATATTCAAAAGAAATTGCAAAAAAAAACTAAACATGTGTGTTTACACCATAAATGTGAAACATTTATTACAACCTACACCTTTGGTTGAAATTAAAAAAATATGTTGTATTTTACTCAACAGGCATCCAAATTTCAATAAATATTTCAAGATATTTAAGTTCACTTAAATTCAACAGTTCATTGCAAATATACTTTTATAACCTTTTAATTGTTCATAAATAACCCAAATTGTTTCTAACTTGATTTGGATTTTACACTATCATCAAAATGTTCTTTTTGATTTAAAGACAGAAACTGCACTTGTAGTGTATTAACATGACAAGATTCTATCATAAATAAGTGATGTTCTCCCCTTAGAAAGACACACTACTTCAAATATCTTTTGAAAATAGTCCACAATGATTATGGAAATACCAATGGTCGGGTATATCATACATTATGCAAGAGTGTTAATGGCCAAAAGAATATTAAACAATCTGACGGTGAACTACAGGAACAACACTTCAACCTGCATTCTACAGTCAATTGCTTCCAAATTCTCATTACTTTTTATAGTATCACATATAAAATTGTTTTGTCTTTAACACCGACCTTATTTCGGTGACCGTGGCGTTCGCCACCAGCGCACAACTCACAGCGAACTAATGCGGCTGCCGACGCTCTGTCCTGGGCCTAAGCACGGGTTCTCTCTGTAACCCCGTCTTACTGCAAGACCAGATGCCTTCGTCGAACGCGCATCTGCGGTGTGAATTTAGCCACCACTGGGCCAAACCTCTTTCTCGCTAACTGGAGCTCGCGGCCCCACACCATCAGCTTCCAAATTCACGCTGCTACCTCACGCTGCCGCTTCTCGAAACATTCTGCGCACTTTCCAGACACCGCCGTTACAACCCCTTCTTTTCCGCGTAGGGGAGGGAACAACTGTCTTCCCCCCGCCACCCCTCCAGCGACCGCTGATAAGGCGACGGGTTACGTAATCGCGCGGCGAAGCACGCAGACAAGGTCTTTCTTATCGCCAAATAGTGACTGAGCGAGCTCAGGATCGCTACATAGCCCCCCAGTGAATAAGATTTTTTTTTCGTATCATCAACGTCTTGAAATGGTAAGAAAAAAATAATCTTGAAATTCAACGCCCTTCTTCCTTGCTGATGGTTTTTTCTTCATTTTTGTTAATCGTATCTTCAATGGATGTTAATAAGTTAGTAGAAGTAACACAGTTGATGTGAAGATCCATGCACTGCTCGTCGTCTTCTGGATTACAGTTTACAGTGTTGTCCAACGGGAATTGTATAGCATTCCTAGATAGGTCAATCACCACTCCGTAGTCGTGCAGAAAATCCATCCCTAATATGAGTGGATACAGCAATTCCTTTGCTACTATGCAGACAACATCATACATCTTTAGGCCAATTGTCAACTGCAATAGGACCTGTCGAGATATTGGACGCGACCTCTTTTGTTCGCTCCAACAATATATGATTTGTGCATAGGGAGTTGCGGTATATTCGGATTCAATTTAGAGATTTCATTTAACAGATCTTCTACAATCACAGAGCATGTGCACCCTGTATCAACCAATGCTGAGATTTCTTTTCCTTCGCATATTATGTTGATCATCGGGCACCTACGTCTGGTTGCGTTGACACTGGTAAACGGCATCCTTTCAGATTCTGAGTATGGTTGCAAACACGTCACAGACTGTATTGTCACCTCTTCTACTTCCTTGATTTCTTGGTTTGTTTCGGGGTGACCACACGAGACAAACCTCATTAGTTTAACCCTCGTCCAGGATCTTTTGAAGTAGATGGTGTTGGATTATCCTTGCCCATTTTCTGCTTTCCCTTTTCTGCGTTGTACAGTTGTGCAGCTGCTTCAGGTTGATAATAAGCCGATTTAGCAACTTTCGACGGAGTAGAAGTGTCTTCATGATCTCCTGATATCTCGTGTTTCTTTCCCTTTTTCTTCACATTTCCATTTTCCATATTAGTGCCAGAAGTTTGTATGATGGCTGCTGATGAAATGCTTGTCGGTTTTGTTGTATCCTGCTTACCCGACATCTCATAAGTTGCATCATACAGACCTAACTGCGTCACTAACTTTTCTGCTGTCATGGGCAGTTGACTTTTTAGCAAATTCTGAATGCCTATTGGAAAATGTCTAATTATAAGGCAAACGGTTTCACTTTCTGGAATCGTGGGAGAGCATAATCTGAAGCCTGCTAGCTTTTCCGTAGCGTAGTCTTGCATGCTCTGACCTTTTTTCCAGGTACTACACATAAGCTTCAACCGAAAATTAACCTGGGTTTCGTGATTCCAGTACCTCATGAAGAACTTTTCTTTAAATCCCTCCATTGAAGTCGGTAATGGATCCAGAGTGTCCGCCCAAATTTTCGCATTACTCACTAGCATCTGATAAACCAATCTGACTTTCTTGCTTTCAGGCAGATTATACAATGTAAAAGAATTTTCTAATGCCTTTATGAATGCGCAGGGGTTCTCCTTCCCATGGGCTCCAAAAGTTAAACCTTGCGGTAAGCTAACCATCATAGGATGTGTAGTCATAGGGCCCGCAGGTAAACCATCAATCTTCTCTTGGAGGTCGTTTACCTTAGCTTCTAATTCCCGTTTCCTTGAGTCTAATTGCGACAAAATTTTGTGCTCGTTGTCTACTATTTCTGCCCTTATATCAGAAACGTTTTTGTCGACTTCTGTTTTGACCTTATCAACTTTTGTTTCAAAATTATTATTCAAACGTAACATCTGTTCCTCCAGCTTTTCTTCTAATTCAGTTCTAATTTGAGAGGTCGTATCGGTTAACTTTTGTTCCAATTGTGAAGTTTTGTCTGAAAGATCTCTTGACAACTGTTCCGTCCTATCTTGAAAATTCTTTTCCATCTGTACTATATTTTCAGATAGTTGTTTTGTTTCTAATGAAAGTTGCGAAGTCTTTTCTATTATGGCTTGTTCTAAGTGAACTAGTCTTGCATTAAAACTAGCAGTTAATCTATCTTCCAACTGAGTAGATTGTTCCGCAAATTTTTCATTTAACTGAGCGGATAAACTGTCTTTTAATTGATTAGATTGATCCGCTAATTTATCATTTAATTGACAGGACTGTTCAGCTAATTTATCATTTAATTGACAGGACTGTTCAGCTAATTTATCATTTAATTGACAGGACTGTTCAGCTAATTTATCATTTAATTGAGAAGATAAACTGTCTTTTAATTGATTAGATTGATCCGCTAATTTATCATTTAATTGAGAAGATAAACTGTCTTTTAATTCCGAATTCGAGGATCTAAGTTTCTCATCTATCTGAATCATAAACTGCGACATTAATCTTATCATCATATTATTCGCCCTGTCAATGTCAATTTCTGATGTCGTTGGATCTTGAGGAGACGCAGATTCAGTTCCCGACGTACCAAGAGTAGCATATTTTTCGGTAGCAACCGGTGATTCTACCTGTTGAACTAATTCCCTGACTGTAGTCTCCCCATCATCCTCATTTGAAGAAAGATCTCCCAAATCCCTAGCTTGGTTGTATTTATCAGCCATTTTATCTAACAAAATGAACCAGTCTTAATTTGAGTTCAAATTGACAAAAAATTAATATTAACTATTCAGTGAGTATTTTACCACCTACAATATCTATAGAAATGCATACCTTTAACAAACACAACACAACCTTGTCAAACATCAAAGATACTAAAAAAACACTGCTGGAACCACCAATAGCTTTGGCTATAGTGTAAATTTCTCAAAATTTCAAGCCAGCCAGTTGGGCGCCATTTATGTGACCGTTCGTGTAAGTCGGCCGTGGGGAAATTTCGTGGGTAATTTGGCTCTTGTTGAAATTTTGAAAAAAAACACAAAGTTGAAAGCCACAAACATTAATATAATTGAATCTCAAAAAAAAAAGAAACACAAATTGCAAAATTACCTAACATGCACAGATAAACAAATGAACAAAGAAAAATACAACAATGAACAGCGTAAAAAAAAAACTTTTTGAGGAAAAATCAACTGCAGAAATTATGAATTTCAAAGTTGACACAAACTAGCATCACAGCAACATCTTCTGTGACAAAAATAAATTGAAATCCAACAAATTGAATCAAAGATATCTCTGGGGAGATGAGTACACATAATAGTACATCAGAGGGTAGAGCACAGGCATTTCGGATGACAAAATGCCTCAGCACTTTGTTTACAAAAGTTGCAATTAACCCTTCCTCAACATACACTGCATTAGCATACATAGTAGTTTCTTGCAAAACAATTCACTTCAATTACAAAGACATATGTTGTGTATAATTAAGATGAATAAACATAGTTTTGAAAACACAGAATATTCAAAAGAAATTGCAAAAAAAAAACTAAACATGTGTGTTTACACCATAAATGTGAAACATTTATTACAACCTACACCTTTGGTTGAAATTAAAAAAATATGTTGTATTTTTACTCAACAGGCATCCAAATTTCAATAAATATTTCAAGATATTTAAGTTCACTTAAATTCAACAGTTCATTGCAAATATACTTTTATAACCTTTTAATTGTTCATAAATAACCCAAATTGTTTCTAACTTGATTTGGATTTTACACTATCATCAAAATGTTCTTTTTGATTTAAAGACAGAAACTGCACTTGTAGTGTATTAACATGACAAGATTCTATCATAAATAAGTGATGTTCTCCCCTTAGAAAGACACACTACTTCAAATATCTTTTGAAAATAGTCCACAATGATTATGGAAATACCAATGGTCGGGTATATCATACATTATGCAAGAGTGTTAATGGCCAAAAGAATATTAAACAATCTGACGGTGAACTACAGGAACAACACTTCAACCTGCATTCTACAGTCAATTGCTTCCAAATTCTCATTACTTTTTATAGTATCACATATAAAATTGTTTTGTCTTTAACACCGACCTTATTTCGGTGACCGTGGCGTTCGCCACCAGCGCACAACTCACAGCGAACTAATGCGGCTGCCGACGCTCTGTCCTGGGCCTAAGCACGGGTTCTCTCTGTAACCCCGTCTTACTGCAAGACCAGATGCCTTCGTCGAACGCGCATCTGCGGTGTGAATTTAGCCACCACTGGGCCAAACCTCTTTCTCGCTAACTGGAGCTCGCGGCCCCACACCATCAGCTTCCAAATTCACGCTGCTACCTCACGCTGCCGCTTCTCGAAACATTCTGCGCACTTTCCAGACACCGCCGTTACAACCCCTTCTTTTCCGCGTAGGGGAGGGAACAACTGTCTTCCCCCCGCCACCCCTCCAGCGACCGCTGATAAGGCGACGGGTTACGTAATCGCGCGGCGAAGCACGCAGACAAGGTCTTTCTTATCGCCAAATAGTGACTGAGCGAGCTCAGGATCGCTACAACCTCCAGTGCTAAAGCACTCACTACACTAACGGCACTATTGACGCCGCCGGAACCATTTATTAACGAATCTACAGATTCCCCCCCTGCTTCCACTCGTCTCATTCTTTCCGTTCATCTCACCCCTCTCTTCACGTTCCCCAGACTGGAACGGTGCCGCATGCAAATCCCGCACCGCGCTCCCACTTGTCCCGTTCCTTCCGCTCGTTCTGCTCCAGTTCCAGCCGCTCGCCACGCCCCACCTCCCCATTCATTCGTTCTACCGCTCCTCGAGTCCGTTTCGCCCAGCCTGCCTTCTACCCAACTTGTCCTTCTACCCCTCCCGTTCGTCCATTTCATCTCCCATGTTTACCGTCCGTAATATGTCGTCCGCTTCTCTTGGCGACGCCTTGCTGCTTGACTCGTCTCGATTCATTACCCTTCCAATAATATCCTCGTCTCGAGGTGTTTATTGCCCGCAACCACCTTCATTGTCCTCATTTCACCCCTCCCCTTTTTTCTACCTTTCCGTTTTCACAAACACTAGTCTGCGTGGTACGTCACGTCACTCTCCATGACACCCTTTTAATCTGAGCGCGCAGTACTCGATATGACGTTCTTAATCTGTAAGACTAGAAGGGCATCTCAATCCGGGTATCAAAATTTGTTTTTTTATTCTGCCTAAATTGCTTACAACGTTCGTCACATTTGTGATTCTTCAGAATTGTTTCAACTTTCACATGATTTATTCGATGTGTTCCTGCTTTTGTATTCTAAATGCAAATATATGTGAATAAACTTCTAAGATGGTATGAAAGTTATTTTGAATTCAATAAGACTTTGTGGATTTCAAAGATGAGTTAGTATTTCCAAATTCTTACCTAACCTCAAAAATTTATTGAATACTATTTGCATTTTTTCCATTACTGATGAAGCACAAAGGAAATATAGATGAAATGGACATTATATTTTTCACATTCATTGCTTTCATATAATTTGTGATTAAATATTTTAAAACAATTGTAAAACAATTGTGTTTTCAATTTGTGTTCACCATTTGTTGTGGTGTAAGGAAAAGTAGTCTCTATTATTATTCCTTCCTTAGTTTCCATTAGTTATCTTTTATTCGTTATAAAGTCGTTATTATGTTGCTCTTCATAATAGAATTGCATTTAACAGACTGACGAGGAACAACCTCATTCGGTGCATCTTTCCTATTGCAGCAGTGTGAATCTCGTTATTCTCGGTCGCGGAAAAAGCTGTGGGAGTTATCGATCCGTGCATGACCACATTTTGAATCGGCGAAGCGCAATGAATTGCAATGGCCCAAGCCACAGTTCCGCGCGGATGGTTTGGAGACGCGATGGCCAATGCAAATTCTCGAATTGTTATTCATCGGAGAATGATTGGTGACGCACAATTTGATTTATGTCGGACGTCATGTGTCACGCACATCTTTTCGTGCGACCTTCCACTCACGTTCGCTGCCGAAACAATCGCGCCCTCGATATGTTCCGAGCTTTACTTGCTTTCATCACAATTGAATTGGAAGCTGTCGTGATTTTTGTAGTTAAAGAAATCGCCATAATTTTAGTACTTAAAATTAGCTCTGTTTATGAAGTTTGTGAATTTAAAATATACTGTCAGCATATTTTCATGTTTACTGTTAAATATGACCTGCTTTGTATAAACGTCCTCCCCATTTCAATTATATACCTTTACCTTCACTATTGATTGTCGTTACTTCACCTCTGTGCGTAATTGCGCTAAATGATCGTAAATAATATCTAGTGAGGCAGAAGGGTTGGGAACCTCTGCATCATCCCCATATTTGAATGAATACGTAATTTTGTTCCGATTACTAATGCATCAATCAATAATAATACTCTATTTTAATTAATAAATACTATATTAATGATTGTCATTAATAGCTAATAATATAACCAAGTAATTCACAAATAAAATATGACAACGAACAGAGAAAGAAATATCGTTCACTCTCAATATAAAATAATTCAAATACCATTCTGGAGAAAATTATAAAGTGTGAATAAAAAAGTAAAGGGGAAAGAACTTATAAGTCAATTAATGTATTATTTTAAAAGAAAATAGTGTAATATTCTCTTAAATGAACACATGAATTTCACTCCGCTTAATGATATTCGCTCTTCAGTAGTGGTTGAGAAATTCAGTAACGACAGTGACGCAATCGCATAATGGAATGTCAAACGATAATTTGTGGATTCTTTGTGATATAAGCAAAACAAGTGAGACTCAACAAACAATTTTCAAGAAAAGTAATACAAATTGCCAAAATACATAAACCTAATGTAGAACCCTATTTAGCTAGGTGGAGTTCACCCGCTCTCTAAAGGAAAATTCTAGCGACCGGCTGCACTGATCGTTATGTTTCCTTGGCTTCTCCGATCAATACTAGACGAATTCCTGAGCAGTTTCCTTACAAACGAGTTGCGGACCGCGCACGACCTTTCTCTGCTCTTCCTTGGCGTTTCTTCCCCCTCACACACTCCTCCACACACACTACACTACCACTCGTGTTGGATGACCCGTCGGAGCTTAAAGCTTGTCGTGACGGGAGCGTTGTCTTTTTAACCCCCCTCTAAAATGAGCAGTGGAGTGCCGGGAATCGTCAGTCAAATCAATTAATAAATATTATGCATCTCGAATTAATTATATAACGTATATGCTGTGCTATGATTGATGAACTGTTTATAAATTTCTCAATAACTGTACACTAATGCGCTGACTTTCGCTCTGCAATCACACACGCCGTCGGATGGGAGATCTGGTAATTATGTAATTAAATAAAAAGAATTAGTATTTTAGAAAGTTTTCTCTTGAAAATCCTAGTATTTTAGAAATTAGACTCGTTTTTAAATTCGTTGTTCTACTTGAAATATGTATTCTGGAATACATCACGTTTTGTCATATTTAAGAAGCACTTAATTTATTGCGACTTCTTGAACCCTAGTTTTCACTTTCCCCAGAAACTGATAGGGGTTTGATGAATAGAGAAAATGAAGAAACGTTACGGAGTAGTACAGGGCCGCTCAACCATTTGCTCCGAGGAGGAGCCTCCCGTTGCTCTTTTCTCTTTCGCCGCAGAAAGAGCAAATGACGTCATCAAATATCGATCGGTGGCATGTGGCACAGTGGGTCGCGTCGTATTTCTACGGGGCATTTTCCGTTGTTCGGAATGAAAAAATCTCACAGCTCTGGAAAAGGATATTACGATAGAAAAAACAGTATGATACTTTTGTAACATTAATTTTAACAGTTTCTAGATACAAACGTATTAGTGTAATTTGGAAATTAAAAAAACGACAATTTGCAATGCAGCATGGAAAGAAAAGTATCTTTTTGCAGATTGCGCCGGCAATGCCAATTGTTTATTTGCAAAAAAGTGCTCAATAATATAAAGAAATTTAATAGCGGTGACATTACACAGTTTATCATGCTACTGAATATGAAAAGTATTATAAAGGTTGCACAAAAAATGTGATTAAATAAACTAGTAATAAAAATACAAAAAATAAAGGAAATTAAAATTAAAAAATGAAGTTGATTGCAAAATCAAATACTCTTATTACACCTCTTAAGTGTTTTTTCTCGCAATATACTTTCTATATTTCTAAGAGATGACATGGTGCTATTGAGCCGTAACATGCATTTCAGATTGTGATCTGTAATTGTACTTCTCATTCGAGATTTACAAATTTACAAAGCAGCAAAAAATTGCTCAAAGTTGTATGTTGATCCAAACATACTTAACAATCGAGCAGCATTACGATGCAGTTTTGTAAAACGGTTTTGTGGGAAGTTCTTTTCCTAAACCCTCACGTTGTAGTATCGATATGCAATAAAATTAAACTCTTTTGTATTGTGCTATTTTACTGTCAAAAAAACATAAGAACATCAAAATACATCCAAAACTTACTTCTAGTGAGGCATCGTTTTTCGGAACACTGAAAACTTCCTTTTGTTCTTCTTCAGCGTACTTGTCATTTTCATCAGCATGATTAAATGTATAATGTCTTTGCAAATTAAACTTATTCACGTGATTGAACCCTTTATGTAAACTAAACATTTGGTATAGCTGCCGTAGTCGGCGAAAAGATACTTTTCTTCCCATACTGCATTGAAAATTGTCGGTGTAGATGCTCTGGTCTGTGAAGTGCTCGCGTCGACTTCCATGTTTCCGCGACTGGAGTTACCGGGACACTGTGACAGTGGTTATCGCAAGGCGCGCAACGCTCTGGCTCCGGTGACCCGCTCTCGGCTGACAACACGGCTCCGCGCTGCCGATTTGCTCTGCTTGAGCGGCCCTGGAGTAGTAGGTGCGTGTTGAAGGAAACAGAATCCAAACAAACTTCCCTGTTTTAGCGTCTCCAGATTTCCCGTGAAGTGGTCTGTATTTGACCTCCAATATCCCGAAGCTCATAATCCAGCATGCTAGTCGCTACATGAAGGGTCACTTCCAGAGCAGTCATTTTTTCTATCTTTCCTGTGTTAAATGCGTCGGTCACAAATTCCGCTTGGGTAACGAAGAGTTCTCTCTGTTCAAGAACAATGTTAACAGCATAGGCAGACATCACAGAGAGACTGAAAGTGTTTAAATATTGTGAAAGTTAAATTTAGAAGCTTCACTCACTTTATAAATTGCTCTAATAGTAGTCCCAGTCCCATCTGGGAGAAATAGCTCCTAGAACAAAGTGAAATCCGTCTGAAATACCCAGGCAGCAACCGCTCTTGAGGTTTCCAAACCCGCGAAGGCATGGTTCGTTTCATCTTGTTTTGTGGCTCTGAAAGAAACGGTCCATCAAAATATATCCCATACACTCATCTCAATAATCATCAAGAAGGAAGGAAGGAAGAAGTAATGCGAAATCAGATCATCCGGCAAAAATAGTCGACGGAATACTTCACGATGACTTCGCGTCTCTATGACGTCGATATGCGTGGGACCTTGCCCCCATATTTCTGTTTTCTACAACTTGAAATGGTTGCATGAAACGGAAAGTGTACCAGTAACCCAAATCAATCATATACTACTTGCCCGTGAATGCCATGATTGCCCTTGATTGCCCATGAATGCCAAATGGCAATTAACTCTACTTCATCGCCCTTTAGGAATAACAGACGAAGGAGGAGGAGAAGAAGAAGAAGAAAGGAAAAAGACGTAAAACAAAAAAAAATAGATTAGCAACTTCCGGCCAGATCATCCATCAAAACCATTCGACCTAATACTTCTCATTATGAGTGCGATGCGAAGCCGGAGATGGGTAGGTGGACAGGAGACTAGGAACGCGTGTTCCCCGGCAGATCACTCTCGTTCTGCGCAGGCGAGGGAAGGTGCGTTCGAACACGGCCTAGTTCATATGCCTTCCAACGCTGGGCCCGGGCTTCGATCTCCGGTCAGTTTATGTGAATTTAGTGGTGAACAAAGCGAGCTCTCGATAAGTTATCTCGAGGTTCTCTCGTTTCCCTTGCCCCTCATTCCACCGTTACTCCATCATTGATTCGCCATCACTCACCTCATCATCGAAATTATCGATATCATCTACTCATTAAATTGGGCTTCAATACCCTGGATTGTTGAAACGCCTGTAAACTCCGAGAAATAAATCTATTCGTAAATCGTCCGAAAAACATTATCTTGTTTTGTTACGCGTTCTAGGACTAAGGGGTGGACGTTTTTGCGTCCGTGGGGCATGCGCGTAGGTGACTTCGATCGCGCGGCAATTCACGTTCGTCCTCTACAGATGAGGATGAGGGTGAAGGGGGTCACGGGCAGCAAGGGTGGATATGAGGGCGGGCGGACGCCGGCGGGTGAGGACGGGGAGAAGCTAGGGCGGGTGAGGGCTGATAATGCGATCGGCGGCGGACGGTTGGGCGAGGGCGGAGTTGGACGGGCGTAGAGGACTGACGAGGGCGGAAGGCGAGTACGACGGAGGACGGGCAGGCGTGGAAGGGCGAGGGCGACGATGGGCGGGCGAGGTCGGACCTGGACGGGCCGATGAGGGCGGAGGCGACGACGACGGTGGACGGGCAGGCGTGGGAGGGTAAGGGTGGAGCTGGACGGGCTGATGAGAGCGGAGGCGACGACAACGGTGGACGGGCAGGCGTGGGAGGGCAAGGGTGCGGTTGGACGGGCTGATTAGGGCGGAAGGCGAGGACGACGGTGGACGGGCAGGCGGTGCGCGAGGGAGGGCGTCGAGGACTGATGAGGGCGGGCGAGGGCGACGGCGGGCGGGCGTCGGCGCCGCCCCGGGCGCGCGCTGTCGCCCGCTGGCATTTATTGCGAGCGCTCGGCTGCGGGGCAGCAATTCCGCCCATAAAATTGTACGTTTCCGGAGCGAAATGTGATGTACGGAACTCGTAAATTTCGGCCCCCAAGTGAATCGCAAACCTGTCATTCGCCGGCGTGCAGGGAACGCGGGGAATATGGAGTGAGGAGAGAGCGCGTCGAATATTAGAAACAAGTTGCAATAGCACAACTTCCACGAGACAGAATAAAGATGTTTCTCGTTTTTGCTCGTTGGTACTTGAGAGATATCCTAGTATACATTCTTTCCGCAAGATTTCGCTCAGGTTAGTATTTTGTACTTTTATGGATGTTTATAATGAGATTATTCTGTAATGGAAGCAGGTGAAGGTTGACATTTATAGAAAGATGAAACAAATTTCAGTATTAAATATTGATGAGAATAAAACTCGAACTTTAGTATATACACTAGAGGCATAATAAGAGTAAGTTTGAAATATCGACGCAAATAAAAATATTTCCTAACAAATGCATTGGTATATTTGGATACTCGTACAATATGCTTGTCATCAATCTAGAAGAGGTTTGAATTAAATTCAAAATTACCATGTCATACTGTAACAAGCCTGAAATATATAACTTGCGCGTTGAAAAGGTCCAGAGGCCTGTTAAATATTCATGAATTACAGATTTGAAATTTACCTTGCTACTTTGTCTCTTTCACCTCCCCATTCTCTGCTAAACAGAAGCGGCCATGGGGTTACCATGATAAACGCAATGTTGACGAAACTTGTGCAGCAGAAGCGATAACAGTGATAGCTGTAAGCTTGGATTTGCAATTTCCATGAAAGTGTAACAAACCAATGTTCGCACTAAAATCATTGATGGACGTCTCTGATCTACAGTACACACGTAGCATTTTATAGTGGTCGTATGTTGAGAACACATCATTTGTAGTATATGTAAATGTGCATTGCCATTAACTAACCTAAGTTTGTATTATTCTACAGTTTCGTCGAATCCCAATAAGATTCTCAGCCATAAATCAATTATCTCCTTATAATTCTACATAGCTTAAATCAACAGTCCATACATTGTCTCACCCAGTAGAATTGATTTAATTGTTGCAAACCTCGATAATGCTATTGATTTTAGGGATATTCTCGCCGAATTTGCATAATCCACAGAACGTGAGAAATATGTAATTAAATACACACGTTGCTTTAATAACACATACCATACACATTCTGAAAAGTTCATTTTCCGTAAATATAGAACGGTTTGCAAATACCATTATATCATTCATGACCATTATTTCTTTTGTTCATTTCCCTTCTAACTGCCAGGGATTTCTGAATTATCAAACGTTACAAATTTTGTCGTACGTGGAAAATTTCTTTAAATAATTTGAATGTCTCATTCACGAAGGAGTTAAAACTAATAGTTCGTAATTCAAATACCAAAACGAAGAGGAAACACTTTTCAAAATGAGTCATCTGCAGTGGTCTCTACCCATTTATCTTGATGTGCTGTGAAATTGTAAACCTTTGAGAATTTAAAGCATCTGGTAAATCGCTTCTTACCTTTACGAAGAAGTTTCCGAGTTTCTATTATGCTTATTTTCTAATACAGCTTGCTTCCTCTCGTAAATTGAGCTGAATGTACTGTTTGTAGTTGATATAATGTGTGATCTTGTGTGTGTGTGTGTGTGTATGTGTGCGCGCGTGTGTGTGTGTGTGTGTCAGTCCATGTTCTCATTGTGAAGACAACCTGTTCCTCATCTGGGGCAAGCAAAATGCTCGCTCCAGGGGATCCACTCCTTCCCCGCCTTCATCAAAGACGCGATGCCCGCAATCCCCGCGTTGTCCGTCCCGTCGCATTCGCCTCTCACGCTGCGTCCGTTTGTTCCAGGCGCAGCGTGGCGCAACATCAGCCGGCTCCGGGGTCTGGCGGCGCGGGGGGCGGCCCGGGCGGCGGGGGCGCGGGCGCGGGGGGCGGGGCGCCCGCGGGCGGCTCCTCCATCCTGTCTTCGTCGGCGGCGGGGGTGCAGCCCGCGCCGTCGCCCACGCCCACGCCTCAGGGGGCGGGGCCCGCGGGGGCGGGGCCGGGGGCGGGCCCGTCGGCGGCGTCCGCGCCCTCGTCCGCCGCCTCCTCCTCGTCGTCGTCGGCATGCTCGTCTGCGCCGTCGTCCGCCTCGTCGACGGTGTCGGCGTCGTCCCAGACGGCGGGGCTGCCCGCCAGCGCCATCGCCGCCTCCGCCGTCGCCGCCGCGGCGCCACCGCCTTCGTCGGCGCCCGCGGCGCTGGTGGGGGGCAGCAGCTCGTCCCCCGCCGCCACGCCCCCGCCGCCGCCCGCGCCTGGCCCCGCCGCCTCCGCCGCCCTCGCCGCCTCCCAGCAGCCCGCCTCCCCGGCCCTCGCCTCGCACGCAGGTAAGCGCCCTCGTAGAGTCGTAGAGAGTCGCGCAACCTGAATGGCCGCCGCCATTTAATGTCCTTTCACTCGATCGCCCCCCCCCCCCACCCCGACAGCATTCAGAAGTTGAGGACAAACGATAGCAATCGAAGGCATGAGGGAGAGTGTCCAGTATTTTACCATTAGTTTTTGGTAGATTGTTAGTTTCCAAGTCACCCACTACACTGCACAATTCAGATGGATGTAACATGCAGGAATCGGCGGCGCAAAGGAATGCGGTACTCTCTGTATCTTAGAGGCTCTACACCCTTATACTCTACAGCGCTCCGTCCATGACGTAATTTCTGCTTTTTTATTGCACGTTCTGAGTAAATCTATTGGCAAACATACACACTAAAATTGTTCGAACATGAATAGCACCAACGTGCAATTTAGAAAAGAGCAGTGGATCTAGACAAGTAAGGCATTAGCCACATGTCACAATTTTAAGATGTACAAAAGTATTCTTCATAGTTTCAAGGGAATATCTGAGAAGTGTTAGAACAAAGTCAGAAAATGTAATGGATTTACTGTTTCTGTACATAATGGCTATCGTAGCATTTACTTTACTAGCATTTACTGAAAAATGGACTTGGCAATATAAACATAATCAAAAACTATTTATCTATGTAATTATTTCAACAAGGATTACAAATTAAAGACTCGCTGGAAAACAATGCCTTTCAGAGGTAGTATTTTCCTACCTAAACAGAAATGTTAATACAGCAGTCACAAGTACTACATAAATGCTACCCGGAGGAACGAAATTAGATATACCAGTTCAAGGAAACACACAACTCTTTCCCAACGGTACGAGGAAAGAACGGCAAACAGTCTCTATTAGCGCCTTAATTTCTCCCTAACATTACCTTGGTGAACCTCTAAATACAGCCACGATTAAAACGTATTGGAAGTGAATGCAAAAGACAAAGTTTCAGTGATAGCTATGTGGAAATGTCCCTCATTCTTTTGTTTACTTTTAAAAACTACTCATCCAATGCAGCTAAAAAAATAAAATAATGTTAACACATAGTAGTACTCTTACACCATAATTAGCAACCATTTGTTTTGTTTGTTCTTAACGGACGGCGGATTGTTAAAAATCTTTAACGTACGCCGGCCATTGTGAATGAATTCACGCCCTCTCTGTTTGGTGGGATTTTGTTGATAAACCAGTACAGTATTAGTAGAGATGAATACGGAATGTGCCTGCCCATCAATGCCTCCAATTCTGCCTTTTCGGAACAAGCCCTCCTTCCCTAAGATCGTGCGTCCGCTCACCGGAAGCCGGCGCTGACGCGCCCGGGGGCGCTTGGCCTGTCGCAGGAGGCGTGGAGCACCCTTCGCAGCGCGCTCTGCTGGCGCCCGCCGGCACCCCGCATCACCACCAGCACGCGCACCACCACCTCCACCACCACCACCATCACCACTCGGAGCGCTGCCTGACGCACGCGGCGGCGGCTGCAGCGGCGGGCGTGAGCGGCTCCGCGGCGTCGGACGTCGCCCGCTCCGCCCCCGCCGCCGCCGCCGCCTCCGCCGCTGGGGACCACCGCTCGCGCACCGACATCGTCAAAGAGTAAGTACACTTCTCCCGTTTCCATGAAGACTGTAGAAGCGACTTCACACATTCGGCATGCGCCGATTGATTGGTTGACGGCTAGTGATTCCGGGAGCGGTTAAGGTCATTAGTTTCGGAAGTGTAGTGCATGCTTTTTATCCCTGGCGGTGGCGATGGTCTTCCCCCGCTGGATAGCGAGATCCAACGCTGACCTACGGTCGACTAGCGGAGTTTTCCCCTAACCAGGTATCTCCCATCAGCGGGGTACCGCCCCAGCCGGGACAAGCTCTCAGCTCCCGACTCTGATCTCCCGGCGTGTGTGGTAGTGTAGTGCATATAAGTGTAACGTGTGTAAGGGGTTAGAATAGGACAGAGAAGAGGAAAGAATGATCGCGCTGTCTGTGGCCCGTTTGTTAGGGTAGTGTTCCGGCATTCGCCTGGTGTTGATCGAAGGACGCACGGAAAACTACCAATCGGAGCAGCCACCAGCTAGAATTCTCCTCTAGACAACGACTGAATTCAAGGTAGCTGACAAGTTAGGGTCGTAAATCATGCCACCTAGGACCTCCCGGTAAGAGGGACTGCTATGCCATCTGTTGATGCCCTGAGCCACATCTCCCGGTTGGCATTCGTCGAGGCACTGCTCGTCCAATCCCGAACAGCTGATGTGCTTGGCGACTGTTCGCTTACTTTATGTGTTCAAAAGACTGACAAGCGGTGGATAGGGCGAGAATCGAATGTTCGTCGATCGGGAAATGGCAACCAAATCATCCATACTACTCGTAATTCGGCGAACAGTCCCTAACTATTATGTGGAACTGCCTTAAGAAGACACAACTCCGGTGTTGGAGGCATACTGGGAGTGTGTACGTAAACAGTCGACAGCTATTGTCGGTCAGACTGATCTTCAGCGTCATTACGCGGTGAATGATGGAACATATCGCGGCCTTTTGCGACCAACAACGATTCTCATACACTTATATCATATACACTTAAGTGTAGATAGCATTGACTTGGCACACGAGCTTGGTGATCATTGGTCGAAAACGGCTTAAAATGTTTTCCCATTGACCGCGTAATGGCGCTGAAATTGAGTTGGGCCAATTAGTTGACCGAGCTTCCCCCCCGACCGAGTTGTCTCCGTCTTACAGTCTTTCATGTACGCGTCAAAATCCAAGGCATGACGCTTGGAGAGGGAAAATGCTACGAATAGCTGACTGGATCCTAAAAGACAGTTATAAATTAATTCTAGATAAGAAATCGAGAAATGAAATGTAGGAAACTCAGAGGAAAACGCGGTATATTTTTTTTTCGAAAAGTTGTTTAAATATCTTGTAGTATGCTCTACGCTCCGCTTAACTGTAACAAATAATTTAAAAGAATTAATTTTGAATGGAAAATCAATTAATAATGGAAGGACAAATAAAAAGTGTTAACTCGTTTTGTATATGAATAACATTGTCGTATTTGTTTGTTTTCAACCCGAATGCTTTGCTTTGTTCGAACCTGTGTGTGATTTGATTTGGTGCAAGACCTCTGCATCCCGTACAGTCCTGGTGAATTTTGGTCATTAAACCTGCAACCTGGAAACGGCATTCGGGAACAATATTTCATCAAATTAAGAACGTGTTTCATTTGGTAAAGTTCTGGATTTCTGGCATCAATTATTTAATTATCCTTTGTATTGCACACAACAAAATTACAGACGTTTTGCACTTGCTTCGTTGATAATATTTCAAAACCGCCATTTTTGGAAGTTTCATCTTGGAAATACTTCTATCCATGCGTGTGAGTATCGTCTAAAATCAGGTTTAAGAATCTCTGATCTAGTCTCTTCATTCGTCTTAACTCCTCTCGTTTGCAGAACATCCCGTTCTTACTCCATGTACCTCATTTCTAAGGGGGGTTACAGAACAATACGTGATCAGCGAAGTGGGCAGCTGACCTTCGCGTGCTTTGAGAGCGCACGCAGGCGGAGGGTGCATAACCGCGTATTGGATAGCGCTGCGTGTTCCATTTCGAGGGCGCCCACGCTGTATTGCAACGCCCAGGCTGCGGGCGGCGGGCGACCTATGGGGACAGGCGGGCGAGGCGGAAGGGAGGGGCGGGAGGGGTCGCGCAGGCAGCGGCGTCCGCCCCCGCCGGGGCTAATCGCCGCAAGTCCACCAATTTCAGCCTCCATTTACCGAATTTGAATGGCGCTGGTAATGGGCAAGTTTGCTCGCGTTTCCCCTGAGGTCATGCGCCGCTGCCTGAGTGCACGCGCGCCTAGCCCGTGCCCCTACTCTTGCCTCTGGGGCATGCGCCATCTCGCCCTCGCCCCGCCCCGCGCCTCCCCCAGTCTCTCCACCTCGCCATCCCGTATCGCCTCCTCACTTCGCCTCCCCGCTTTAACTCCCCGCCTCGCCTCCCCGCCTCGCCTCTCCACCTCGCCTCCTCACTCCGCCTGCTCGCCCCGCAACCCCGCTGCCTTTCCCCACCCTCTCCGGTTGCCCTTCTTCTCTTCGCTACAGTCCGCTCCTTTATCCCTCCTCTCCGTCGCGCCTTCATTCAGTAGCCGTGCCTGCCGCCCTAGCCCGACACTTCGTCCCGCCTTCCTAACCCACCACCTTGCCCCTCCCACCGGCCAGTCCCGCCGCCCAGTCCCGCCGCCCAGTCCCGCCGCCCAGTCCCGCCGCCCAGTCCCGCCGCCCAGTCCCGCCGCCCAGTCCCGCCGCCCAGTCCCGCCGCCCAGTCCCGCCGCCCAGTCCCGCCGCCCAGTCCCGCCGCCCCGTCCCGCCACCCAGTCCCGCCGCCCAGTCCCGCCGCCCAGTCCCACCGCCCAGTCCCGCCGCCCAGTCCCACCGGACAGTCCCGCCGCTGTCCCGCCGCACTGTCCCACCACCCAGTTCCGCTGCTCTGTTCCGCCTCCCTGTTCTGCCACCCTATCCCGCCGCCTGTCATGCTTCCCCGTCCCGCCAAACTGGCCTGCCGTTCATCCCTCCGCCCCCACCCCCGCGCGGCTCACGCTGTCCCATCACCCTTCCACGTCACGCTGCCCTGTCCCGCCAGCCTGTCCGATCGCTCTGCGTTGGCACCCTCTTCCGTTGCCCCTGGCTGTCTCCGGCCCCGCCTCTGCCCGCCCATCTCGCCGAGCCGTTTCACTTCTTTCCTTGCCGAACTACGAGTATCTGCACTTAGGTATCCTTTCTTCTTTCCTTTTCTTCTTTCTTTCTTTTCCGTCTGCTTTTTCGCCGCCACCCTTATCGTCCCATTACACAGTCTCTTTTGAAATGGTTTGTACTTTTTCCATTAATTAAAATATAATTAATCTATTTAAATGGGAATAAAAATACTAACCCAATATTTATTCAGGGCTGTTGATTCTGTAGTATACACCGTAGATCTGAAAAAAGCAAGTTACTGAAAATATTAAATTAAAACACTTTCAAATTCAAAGTAAAAAATAACATTTATTCGTAATCAAAAATTAACTTACATAATATTATTTTAAACGAAAAACAGTAACAAAACATTTAGCCGATTTCACAATTTTAAATTACGATACTTAAGCTCATGTCGTCTTCAACTTTCAAAACAACGTAAGTCCTTTATTCAAGTTCAATTCCATACAGACGATTCACTGTTTTCATGTAGAATAAATCTAGAAGCTAAAGATATGATGACTCTCTCAAACACCGTATTTAAGTCCATTCAATTTTTCACAATATTGTCATCAATTAATACTCCGCCAATACATTCCTTTTTTACTTCAAATTTTCCACTCAATTACATAACTCTACTTAAAGCGTTTTATTTCATTTGTACCCCCACGCTTGGCCCAACTTTACGTTCTCACTCAAGAATGTTCAATTACTTTCTGACTATTGATTTGCAGGCATTTTCTTAAGTCGGCACTCTCTGTGGGTATCAAACATAGCCGACATTTGATTTGTTACTCTAGTTGGCCAAGACGATACTTACATTTTTGTTTTGAGACAAATACGGACGAAATACGATTAACATAATTTCCACTCATAATTTCTATCCTTGAGTCATTATCTCGCCTATCACTTCCTTAATGTTCTACAGGCCTCTTGTCACCTTACGATCGTAGCTGTTGTCACATGTTTGTAAAACTTTCTTTGTCACTTCATCACGTATCCCAATCACGTAATCCTTCGTAGGCGCTTCCTTCATACTTCCATCACTCCCCAACATCCTTCAACATCGTCTTTCCAACACACGCACATCTCCTTGCACCTTCCCCTACTGACTTACGTCTCCCTGCGCATTAAATCACCATCCTTTTCACTAACATTACCTTTTGTGTTACAAATCATTCTTAATTTCAAAGCGATTCCTTATACTGCCTCTCCTACAATGACATCTACTTTCTCACTCATTCCTACAATATCTGCCATGAAACGCTACCAGACCTCATCGCCTTATGGTTTTTGAATGCTTCAACGTTCATGATTTCTGCGACCACAATGCTACTGTGCTTGAAGAGACTCGGCCATCTGTTTCCTCACCATCATCCCTTCGTCTATTCCTGTTACATCTGTAGATTGCCCGCCCCTTCCCCATCTATTTCGTCTAGGCAAGTGCCGAGTAATGACACGCAGGTGCCAGGCACGGGCTCCGATCTAATCTTTCTAGCCTGAATTACTTCTAATTACATTGCTCGTGATCCCGGAAAAGTAGTACAGACGTAATTCATTGAGAATTGTGGAATTATACTCTACTGATATGTAAAATCTGTCCATAACTCCGCATAATTAATGTATCCACAAAACAATTTTCCACGGGTAATGAATTTTAGTCAGGGAAATTAATCAGTAATTTTAGTAATTTTCAAGAGCAATTAAATTATATTGTATTTAGTCAAACGTTCTGTTTAGTACCTTATTAAATGAATTAATTGACAGGAATCTATCAAATTATATATTACCGGTAACGATTGTGCCCAACAGCTCGTATTGTATTTAGCTTATTTTTCGTAGTACTCGTATCTCTGGGGATTATATATCAGTCAGTTTATGAGGAATGACTTATAAAATTAACAATGATTATCGTAAAATACTTTTTTATTCAGTATCGTTAAACTAAATGTTCAGAGTATAGTCACTTCTCATGAAACTAGAACAGTCGCGATATTTTCTTACCTTATTTCCCAGTTTCTTCGCACATTTTCTCCTGACGGCCACCAAACTTTAAAATTTCTTCACGTACCCAGCAGTTTTGTACTCCCATTTGGTTTCTTTCTTTTCTTTAAATAAATTGAAGGTCAATCGATTGCTTGAATAGAATAAGTTTTAAAATATAAACATCTCCTCAAATATTAAGACAAAAATACGAAGATCTTCTTTATGCAACCGTGCCTTTAAGATCTTTTCCAAGCCAATGATCGGCTTCTAAAAGTTTTTGCAACTTGGGCATTTCTGAGAACTACTTCCCATCTCCAAAGAATAACTTCCCCTCTCCAAAGAACAACTTCCTCCTATCCAAAAAACAACTTCCCCTATCCAAAAAACAACTTCCCCTCTCCAAAGAACAGCTTCCACTCTCCAAAGAACAACTTCCCCTCTCCAATGAACAGCTTCCACTTTCCAAAGAACAAATTCTCCTTTCCAATGAAGAAATTATCCTTTCCAATGAACAAATTCCCCTCTCCAATGAACAAATTCCCCTCTCCAATAAACAACTTTCCCTCTCATTCGAGCTACTTCCCCTCTCCGTCGAGCTACTTTCCCTCTCCTTCCAGCTAGTTTTCCTCTCCTTCCAGCTACTTTCCATCTCATTCGAGCTACTTGCGCTCTTCTTTGAGCTACTTGAGCTCTCCTTCGAGCTATTTCTCTTCTCCTGTGAGCTACTTTCCCTTTCCTTTGAAGCAATTCCATCTCCATCGAGATTCTTTCAATCTTCTTCGAGATTTTTCCTCTCCAGCGAACTACTTTCCCTCTCCGAGCTACTTCCTCTACCCCAATGAGCACCAACTCAGTCTTTTCCATTTCAGTTCCTTCCCCGCTAATATGAACTCCTTTCCCGTTCCTTCTCGAGCTAATTTTTCGCTTCCGTGAGCGACTTTCCCATTCCCATAACCAGCTTCCCAATTTCTTCTATCAGCTACCTCACTGGACAGAACTACCTTCCCCGTCTCATGAGCTGTCGCTTTGCGTCGTGTGGCGCGAGTGCCAGAGAGCTGCGTTCGGTACAGTGGCTCAGTGGCAGCATTGTCGATGCTTCTAAAGCATTGCTTACCGAGAGGCCCTAGAGTTTGGTTATGGAGGTTTTTCGACACTAATTAGAGATAGATCTAAGTCAAATTCTGCCAAAGACTTCAAGAGAATTGTAGTGGTCAGCTACTGTGAAGCATATTTTTTCTAAGTTTCTTCGGTGAATACCAGACGAATGCACTAAATGTCGGAAGACCAGTCGTGCGCTTAGAGCTCGTCCCGGTTGGGGAGGTGCCCTGGGGGGGAGATATCTAGACAGGGAAACCTCGCTAGGTGCATGTAGGTTTGCGGTAGATCTCACATTTCAGCGGGTGAAAAGCCCCTCCACCTCCCGAGATACAACTTACACTACTCTAATAAGGTAGAGGGGTCCAGAAGGGGGGCAGATGGGGCAACTTGCCCCAGGTTCCGACTTATTTGGGGCCTCGAATTTTTTTTCATTCAAAAGAAATGAAAAATATATTTATCTCTAATCCACATTTAACGCTTTAAGTTATTTCTGATGCATGGAGAAATGAATTCTGTTAATGAATTGGGTGAGAAGGAAATTTTAGGTTTGAAATAAGGGGCCCTCCTTGGATCAACCGCCCGGAGCCTCTGTTGTTCTCTGGGCTTCCGTCCTAACGATACTCTAGTGTGATCCTAGTAGCTGTCGCGCTAATGCAAAACACTAAGTGGGTAATGAAAGTTGTCAGGGACTGTAGTGTGAGACGCCCTAAACACAAAATGGATAATGAATGTTGTCAAGGCCCACAGTGTGAGACGCCCTAAACACTAAATGGTGAATTGAATGTTGTCAGAGACTGTAGTGTGAGACGCCCCAAACACTAAATGGGTGTTGAATGTTATCAGGGACTGTCGTGTGAGACGCCCCAAACACTAAATAGTGTATCGAATGTTGTCAGGGACTGTCGTGTGAGACGCCCCAAACACTAAATGGTGTATTGAATGTTGTCAGGGACCGTAGTGTGAGACGCCCCAAACACTAAATGGGTATTGAATGTTGTCAGGGACTGTCAAGCGAGACGCCCCCCCGCCCGAAACACTAATGGCGCGTTGTGTGTTGTCAGGTTCCTGCGGCGCGAGACGGCGGCGTTCTTCGGCGTGGAGGAGAGCCGCGAGGAGGCGCAGCGCGCGCGCTGGCTGGGGCGCCGCAAGCGCCTGGCGCTGCGCAAGTACGGCCTGCTGCGCCCCGAGTTCCTGGCGCCGCCCCCGGCCGCCCCCGCGCAGCCCCGCCCCGCGCACGCCCACGCCCACGCGCACGCGCTCGCGCACGCGCCACGGCCCACAAGTGCCTATGCATCCCAGCAGGTGAGCGCCACTCGCTTCTGTTTTACAGGGCCCTAATACAAACGTGATCATTAGACTAAATCTTGGTGGTGTCAAGGTCTTCCGCTAGTGGCAGTGGCACGCGTCGTGGCACCGTAGCATGCCACGAGCTGCTCTGCGCAACTTAGTAACCTCGCCGTTTTACAATAGGGATGGCGTTGTCTCTGGTGGCGGGGTAATGAACTGAGTGGAGGGGCGATTTCGTCGTGGCACTCGTGCCACGGACTCCCGCTCGTGGCATCGACCTTGACATCACTGGACTAAATTATAGGTCCATCCACATTCTTGTCAATCACCTTTTTTGAAATCTAATTTGACATATTACATTGATAAATTAAAACTGCCAAATTAACATTCTAAAACCTTGTTTTATTGTATTTGCACTTTCATTGTTGTATTCATTTATGTATTTAGAATGTTAGTATGTACCTCAGTAGAACAAGTGATAAACATTATACCTCGGATTTTAAGACAAATTCCTATTTAGTTCCTTTAGGAGATTGCAGATGTTTGGGAATCACGAAAAAAATATATCTACTGCAAGCATCTAATACTGCCTTAAATGTCCTAAAAGGGCGGTTGATTCCTGTTTTAATATTTTGTTGCCTGAAACAAGTCATTTTGAAGAAGTATGATATTTTATTTACTCATTTTTTAACTGTGTTATACCGAAACGCAAATACTTTCCCAAATTTCCTGAAACGCGAATATTCCCTGTTCGAAACGCAATCGACTACGCACCGAAATTTCTCACCCAATTCACCAAAAATAAGCGTTGTTAAACAATATAAAGATGATTCACGCTCGTCTCCAATCAGCACGCAATTCTTAGGCAATTGCCTATCCCAATGCAGCAGCGCTGTTGACAGGTTGAGAATGAAGAGAGTGAAAGAAATGACAGAAACTGAAAGTCGATAAAATAATACGCTTGTAGTCACTCTCATAACTCTAGAAAATACGTGGCTTTCCTTAATAAAAAATTGCCTAATTTAAATCTTTGGTGATCAGTTTTAGATGCCAGAAACTTAACTTCATATCCAATGTTTTTAAATGTCTGATTTAATGATTTTTCAACCTATTTTAAGTGCCTAAAACGTCACTTTTCTTGCAATAATGTCTAATTTCATAATTCTGTTACCTATTTTAGGTGCGTGAATCATCATTTTTGGTGCTTAAAATTCCCAGGTCTAATAATAATAATTATGTTTCCAACCATTTTATACCCGACATCTTCACTCACATTACCTCTTTACTTTCATTTTCTACTTATGCATTTCCCCTATGCTACAAATCCTTCTCTTTTAAAGTATAATATTTATATAGATAGTACTTGGCTGTTCGGACGGCTGTATATAACAGTCACACACACACAGACACTACCGGTCATGGTCGCTGGTCACAATTAAACATCTGGCCCCTTTTTTATGAACTTCCTGCACTTATGTATAAAATCTATAAAATTACGTGACACGGTTCACTAGAAAATGTTGAAGTATAAAGTCAAGTGCAATGTAAAACAAACAAAAAAGAATAGAAATACGGTTAATCTAACTGATATTTTGAAAATAATCCGTCAAGGCCGCCATCTATAGACAGCTTTGTCGAGGCAAAAATTCACCATTCGGCATCTAATCAGTAATAAAGAAGTATTCGAAGAAATGAAAACTGACAATTCATATTTGGGGAAAACAATGCAAGAAATGCATGTGTGGTAAATATTTATTCTAAAAATGTACGCAAAATATAGCGACATATCAGGTATACTTTTTTCTGATTCAAATTCTCAAACAGTTTGCATACAATATTGAAACTGATTATAATTTTCGTGTTAATCAGAAGAACAGTCGCTCGTACAAAATCTCTTACGCAGTGAAAATATTTCTCCCAATATTTATTGCATTGACCTTTTCTCCTAAACTTTAATGTTGTTTACTAAACTACTTCGCTTCCGCACTAGCCACATTTACGTATATATTAAGGAAAATAATAAAAATTGCGAAAGTTTCTTCACTACGAAATAGTTCTGTTTGTAGTACCTTTGGTTTCCAATACATTAAAAAAATTTCCAGCAATTTTTGTGGTTCGCCCCATATATTTGAATATTTTCTCTTGAAAAATTGAATCGTGGAGATATTCCGATTCGACTGAGATTCATTTTGCTCCCGATTCAAGCGTTGAAAATTATTTATTTTAACTCAAAAATGCATATGTAAACTATTGCGTTACATTCAACAATTGGAAAAATCGAATCTTCGCATTTTAGTCATTCTTTAAATGCTGTACTTTAAAAATATTATTAACCTCAATATACTCTAAACCTGTTTTAATTTCTATTAATTCACTATACCTAACATAGGGCCGAAAATCCTTGGTGTCCCATTTATGGCATATAAAAGTAACCTGACTAAATGCCCGCAAGGATTAAATCCTCTGACAATTCCCGTCGTTATCAGTTCTCACATTCGCTCAGTGAGAGAACGAACCAAGTATCGACAGCTTAGGCTTCCGCGGCCGGAGTCAGTAGCTTGACTGTCTGGGGGACGCCGCACCTAAGAACAAGTGCGAACGTTTCCGCCGCAATTCCGCGACCTTCCTCAGGGCAAAATTCATTGTGTATAGAACGCGGCGTTCTCCGGTCAACCAAGTAAGTACCGACACAAGTAACGGATAAATGTGTAGTCGTGACAGTCCATGGAGGCGAATTGAGAGTCAAAAATCTTTTGGTAGCATTGGGCATTCATGTGATGCAAATTCGAAAAATCAATGCAGTCCTTGTCGGGCGGATAACACACATCTCTAGAGCCTCGACATTATACAACACCAACATTTACAGCAACAACAAAACGTACGTAATTTGCTTCCAAAATATTGAAGGAAACCTTATTATGTTATATTTTTACACTCAAAGTCCTAACGGAACATTATTCTCTGATCTCATTTAAATGATAAGCAATTCGACAGTTGCTGTACAAAATTTCGCGTTGACATGTGTCCTTCGTGTACATTTCCATCTTAATTTATTATTAAATATAAAAGATTCGGAATATGGAAGAGGTTAAAACATAGAACAACAACAGATCTCATAGAAGAACATTTTAAATTTGTGATTCGCGAAAACTTACTGATTCATCTCCTCTCCAAATATTCATATTTATGTTTCATATGAATACAGTGTGACTCAATAAATGTTGCAAACTTCTAGGTAAGATGGGGTGGGGATAATCACTTTTTACCAATGAACATGTGAAAAATCTCTTATTACGATGCTACCCATGTGATATTTGCCCCTGATTAGTAGGCAACTCATCATGCACTTCTGTTAGGCAGGTAGACGTTCTGATGCAGTGATATTTTGTGTACTTGCCAAACACCAGTGCAGTCGCGTTGCCTATGTCCGAAGCAAATGCCACCTGTGTAACTTGCTTACACGAGATAATCCATCACAGGTTCTCCGTCAAAAAGTGATCATATTTTACCCCCACTTCTCATGCCTTGAAGTTTGCAACATACATTCAGAGGCATTCTGCCTGTTTCAGTGAGAAGGGTAATATACATCTTATGTTGGAAAACATAATCACAAAAAAGGTGATGAGGTGATGGAATGTGAAATGAAATAATATTCCACAAAACAAATTAAATCATACATGTTTCAAAGTCAACTTTCCAACACATTAAAGTGTCTGTACAATATGTCTGAGAATAAATATTACAAACTCCTAAGGCATGTAGAAGGGTCCTAAAGGACCACTTGGCAGCGAATATATAGTGGGAAAATACATATAAAAGAATTATATGCATTTATCCATGAGGCATTTTCCGCTGCTTTTTAGGCAATACCATGTACATAGATGTTCCACGGGTAAATGAAGTCTTCTCGACTGTATCAAAACGTGACCTGCCGAACACCTGTGTGTAAGGAGTTGCCTAGAATTCAAGGGCAAATGTCACTTGTATAAATACATTTTGTCTCCGATATAAGCAGTTTCTCAGTACGGGTTCAATCGCGTAAAGTGCTACATGCCTTAGAAGGCTGTAACGTTTCTCCTGCGCCAGCGTGTGTACGAGTGGCAAAGGCGCTTGCGTTGCAGCCCGACGTGCTGCCCGCCGGCGCGGCCGCCGGCGTGGACGCGACGGACGGGCGGGCGCCGCCCTCGTGGGCGGACGCGCCCGTGCGCCGCAAGCAGTCCGTCGCGCAGATGACCCTCAGCGGGCTGGCGTACCTCGTCGAGGTGAGTGCAGCGCCGTGGCGCGTCGCCGACCACAGCGTTAAGGCTGTATTTTTTTTTATTTAATAGGTAATTATTACACATTTATATTGTTATAACTCAAAAACACTCACTTTCCATAAGAATATTTATTTACAAAAATCTGGGCCAACTCGGCCGCTATGTACAGTTACCACAAAACTTCATATACAAAAAACAATCTGCCATCTGGCTGAAACCACGCCGAGCGCTCTACTGCCGGTGATCCTCCGCCGGCGTCCTTTTATTTGGGCCAGCTCCCGCGCAAGGCTTCCCGCGGCTTCCCCTGATTGGCGGGTTCACCAGTGCGCGGAGCCCAGGTAACAGGCGTGGCTGGTTTCTGAGCACACCCTTGGCGCGCTTGACGAAGCTCAGCGCGCCTGATGCCGACGCTCTGTGCTGCGCGCTGCCGGAGGCGGGAACATGCTGCCGGCGCTCTTTGCCGCGCTGTTAGCGCGGCAACTTTGAACTGCCGTCCGCATACTACACCCTCCCCACCGAAGTTGTGATGTAGGGGGTGAAACGACGCAGTCGGTTGCTCCTCCGCAATGCCGGCCGCTGCTGCGACTGTAGAGATGGCTCCTCGATGGTTGCGCCGGAATCCAGTGTGGGCCGCTCCTCCTGCTGGCTTGAAAAGGGAAAACGCATTACACTTTCTGTTGCCCTGCTTTGCGCTGGCCCCCCCGCCTGTTGCTTATCTACTACAGAATCGTAGTACCGTCTCCTAATCTGTGATTGATGCCGAGAGATTGCTCTATCTTCTGTCCTGAGGACGTAAACTCTGCCTCCTCTTACTGCAGTTACTATTGCTGGTTGCCACTTACAATTACTTCCGTACACTCTTACCAGTACCTTATCTCCTCTCTTGAATTTAGCGCCTTTGGTTGACACTGGCACTTCTTCCGGAAATAACAAGGACAATAAGGTACGGGGCTGCCGACCATGCAATACTTGAGCGGGGCTTCTACCTGACATATTCGGTAACGTCCTATAGGTGGTCAACATGCTAAGTAACGCCTGCTCTACTGATGCACCCGCTCTAGTTGCTTTAAGCATGGCTGACTTGAACGTCTGCACTAATCTTTCCACCTCTCCATTTGACTGAGGATGGAACGGTGGAGCCAAAATGTGCTGTATCCCGCTACTTTTACAAAATTTTTGAAATTCCGCTGATATGAACTGCGGGCCGTTATCGGAGATCAATACTCGTGGGAGGCCTTCTGTTACGAAAACTTTCTTCAAAGCATCTATTGTATGTGGTGCAGTTGTGTGTTGCATGCGCATCACGTACGGATAATTTGACAATGCGTCCACTACTAACAACCACATATGCCCTAAGAAAGGACCCGCAAAATCTACGTGTATGCGGTCCCACGGCTCGCAGGGTTGGGGCCATGAGCTTAAATCCGCTCTCGGCGCTGCCTGACTAGTTTGGCATGCTTCGCAATGCTTGCTCATCTCCTCTATATCTTTGGTTATTCCTGGCCAATAACAATAACGGCGGGCTGCTTGCTTTGTCCTGGCTATACCCCAATGACCCTCATGTAAAAGGCGTAATACCTTTGGTCGCAACTTATGCGGAATCACTACCCTAACTCCTTCATCACTAGCCAGTAATAATACGCCGCCCTTAACCGACAGCCTGTGTTGGAGCTTATACCATTCCGTCAGCGCCCTGGTTCGCCTATGCGCGCTGGACCAACCAGTTTGCACGTGGTACAGCACTTGCCTGAGCTGCGGATCCTTCTTTGTTTCCTTTGCCACTTGATATGACGAGACTGGAAAACCTGATACTGCCTCCTCTTCGGCTTGGTCCAGCTGGAGACAGGCGATGTCCTCAGAGTCAAAAGTTGCATCCGGCCCTTGCGGAAGACGGGATAGTGCATCTGCGTTAGCATGCTGATATGTAGATCTGTAAAGTATCCTGTAACTATAATCAGACAGGAAAAGCGCCCACCTTTGCATCTTACGCGCCGTATTATCTGGGATACGCTTGTGTGGCGAGAACAAAGACACCAACGGCTTATGATCAGTAATGATTATGAACTTTGACCCATACAAGTATTCGTTGAATTTTCTCACGCCGTATACAATTGCTAAAGCTTCTTTTTCTATCTGAGAGTAATTCTTCTGGTGAACATTCAACGTTTTTGACACACAAGCAATTGGCCGCTCAACACCCTTAGCATCCTTCTGCGAAAGGACTGCCCCAATACCATATTCTGATGCATCTACAGCTAGTATAGTCGTTCTATCTGGCAAAAAATGTTCCAATTTAACTGCCTGCATTAAATTCTCTTTCAACCTCCGAAATGCCTTGTCACAATCTGCCGACCAATGCCATTTTACGCCTTTCTTACGCAAAGCGTTGAGGGGTGCTGCTATTTCCGCCATGTTCTTGATAAATTTGCCATAGTAATTAATCTTCCCCAGAAATGACTGTAGCTGCTGCAAATTAACAGGAACCGGAAGCTGCTGAATCGCCGTTGAGTTTTCTCCGGTTGGCCTGATCCCCGAGCTATCCAACACGTGACCTAGATAAGTAATCTGTTCTTTAAAAAATCACACTTATCCAAGTTAACCCTTAGGCCCCATTCATTTAAAGTCTTTAATAAGAGATTCAAGTTTTGTAGATGTTCCTCCTCCGACTCGCCCGTTACCACTATATCATCTAGGTAGTTGGCGCTGCCCTTCACCTGGGCTGTCAGCGTATGCAGGCAGCGCTGGAAAATAGCCGCAGCTGAAGCGACCCCGAAAGGCAACCGGTTGTATCGGTAAAGCCCGAACGGTGTGTTAATTACCAATAAGTTCGCAGACTCTTCATCTAACGGGATCTGCAGATACGCGTCCCGCAAATCTATTTTTGAAAATCTCTGCCCGCCCGCTAGCTTCTGAAAAAGCTCTTCTGCTCTGGGGATGGGGAACTGCTCTACCATGAGTTGCGCATTAACGGTGCTCTTGAAATCTCCGCACATTCTAATTTTACCGTCTCTCTTTTTTACTATGACTACTGGAGTTGCCCATGCACTAGTACTGACGGGGGTCAAGACGTCCAAATCTACTAACCTGTCGATTTCCTTTTTTACTTTATCTTTCACTGCCAGGGGAACAGGTCGTGCTTTAAAAAATTTAGGGGTGGCATCTTTCTTCAACTGCAAATGCGCCTCAAAAAATTTGCATTTTCCCAATTGCTCCGAAAAAACTTCTGAATTCAAATCTATCACATTCTTTACCTCCTTTGGCAGGGCGCTAGTCTGAATGACAAACGCGTCCTGAACCGTAAATCCAAAAATTGTGAAAACATCCATTCCTAGAATGTTAACCGCATCACGACTGTCCACAACCACCAGTGTTACTTGTCTTTCCATCGCTTTGTATTTCGCTAGCAGGCTTATCTTACCTTTCGTCTTGATCCTCTGTCTAGCATATCCATAAAAAACTGTGTTCAGCGAGGCGCAAGGCGGAGAACCCAGCTGCTCATAAGTAGTCATGCTTATTAGAGTTGCTGCTGCACCTGTATCCACCTGGAATAATACAGATTTACCACCTATTTCCAAGTTTACAAACAATTTACTCTTGTCATCACACTGCATAACTGAATAAATACAATCACCATCCCCTTCATCGATGCCTCTTTCTTGCCGCTGGCTTTCGGCATAACCACTGCTGCGTCCTTCTCTGACGTGCCCGCTCACCTCATCGATGTCCATTTCTTGTCGTCTGTTTTCAGCAGAACCACTGTTGCACACTTCTCTAATATGCCCTTTCTTACCGCACTTGTAGCACTCCGCTCTGAGGAATCTGCAAACCTTCCTGTCGTGACTAATAAAACACTGTCTACAAGACTTCAATAGCTTGCCTCTGCTGTGGAAGGACTTTTCTTCTCCTGCTGCTTCCTGCTTCGTGGCTTGGCTACCCAATTTTCCTCCTGTACACTCATTTCCTCTACATCTCTTGCTGCTCTATCGCCTAACGTCATCTGATGCGCCGTATGCTTCGTTACCTCATACGATGTTGCTAATTTTAAGGCGTCTTCCAAAGACGGGTTGTTTTGTTGCAATAATGCCCACCGAACTTCTTTTTCCGGCGTATGCATTACCAACATGTCCCGTATCAATGACTCCGCATACGATTTCTCTGTGTTGCATTCAAACGCACAACGCTTCGCCAAACCCTTCAACTCCGTCGCCCAATCGGCATGCGTTTGGCCTGGCTTCATTCTGGATGAATAAAACTTGTAGCGTGCCGCCACTAAATGCGTCTCCCTCGAAAAATGAGCTAGCAGCCGCTGTTTAAGTATATCGTATGATACCTGCGAAATCTCTTCTTCCTTGCTTAACTTACGTAACAACCTATTTAACGGTGCGCCGATTGTGCCAGAAAAAATGCTCTTTTACGAGATTCCTCTTTAATATCATAGCATAACAAATGTTGCTCCAATCTGGCCACATATTCTTCGCAGGTTTCCTCTGCTGCATCGTAAGTTGCGAACGGCGGGGCTGGGCTGCTCGGTCGTGACGAAATTGCCGCTTGCTGCAATGTCTGCACCATCATCGCCATCTGCTGCTGCTGTTGCTGCTGTAGACACGCCATCAGTTGTGAAAATTGTTCCGCGTTCATTCTCCTTTTTACTCGTCGCCACTGTTATAACTCAAAAACACTCACTTTCCATAAGAATATTTATTTACAAAAATCTGGGCCAACTCGGCCGCTATGTACAGTTACCACAAAACTTCATATACAAAAAACAATCTGCCATCTGGCTGAAACCACGCCGAGCGCTCTACTGCCGGTGATCCTCCGCCGGCGTCCTTTTATTTGGGCCAGCTCCCGCGCAAGGCTTCCCGCGGCTTCCCCTGATTGGCCGGTTCACCAGTGCGCGGAGCCCAGGTAACAGGCGTGGCTGGTTTCTGAGCACACCCTTGGCGCGCTTGACGAAGCTCAGCGCGCCTGATGCCGACGCTCTGTGCTGCGCGCTGCCGGAGGCGGGAACATGCTGCCGGCGCTCTTTGCCGCGCAGTTAGCGCGGCAACTTTGAACTGCCGTCCGCATACTATAT